>JAEANM010007943.1:0-10231 GCA_017656035.1 Myanophis thanlyinensis | reverse complement strand
TGAGAGAGATATCAATCCCCTAGATTTGCTAGTAAATGCAGGTCACACATGTATGAGGTGTACAATTATTTTCTGTATGTTTGTCCATAAGTATGGGGAACTGAAAAAGCATCATTAGAAAAGTAAGACAAAACTGTCAAAACTGGTCTGCATTTTGACCACAAATACAACAAATATTGTATTATTACAGTTATTGTATGTAAAAATTATTTCAAAAATTATATACTAGAGAAAAATACAAAGGAGAGATTTTAAAAATAAGCAAAATTTAATCAATTTATCCAAGAAGAAACTTGAAAATATTTCAGGTTTCTGAATTGTTAAAACATTCCAGTTGTCATGATTATCGCTGAGCTTTCAAAAGCTTTCAACATAGCCTCAGTTTGGACATTAAACCTAAGTAGAATAAGACCAATGTATAAATGAAACTACTATGCATGCTAGCTGCTTGTAGTACTTCTGTTCTCTTAGTTCTGATCTGCCTATGTTATTTATTTTATTGAAGAAAATTTTACGTCCATCCAACTCACTCTTAGTAACTCTGTTGAAATGTTGAATTGATATCGCTTCTTGCCTTTCAGCTAAGATCAAGTATGTAAAACTGATTTCACATTCACTTGGATTTCAGTAAGGCATTTGACAAAGTAGACTACAACCTACTTCTAGTTAAATTAGAAAAAAATGGGATAGCACCACCAGATGATGGATTCATAACTGGCTGATCAACCACATTCAATATGTGTCCTTAATGGAACTACAACTACACAGAGGGAAGTAAGCACTGGGGTACTCCAAGGTTCTGTCTTAAGCCCAGTACTCTTCAAACTCTTCATAAACAATTTAGATCAGAGGTGGTGAACGATGGCCTTTTTATGACTTGTAGACTTGTAGAATAGGTGGTATGTGGTTCAACAGCAATATCTGTGAGAGGAATCTAAGTGGATCACCATTTAAGTATGAGCCAGCAATGTGCTGCATTTGACAAAATGCCAATGCAGTCGTACATTGTGTTAACAGAGGGATAGTATCAAGCTCATATGAAGTGTTAGTACCATTTTATACCACACTGGTAAAACCATACTTGGAATATTGCATCCAGTTTGGGTCACCAAGATACAAAAAAGATGTTGAGGTTCTAGAAAGAGTACAGAGAAGAGCAAGAAACAAGATTAGGAAGCTGAAGACACTTGAAGAATGGTTGCAGGAATTGGGTACATCTAATGTAACAAAAAGAAAGACTAGAAATGATATGATAGCGGTCTTCCAAAATCTAAATGGCTGTGTCCTAAAGCACTTGAAGTAACAAGGAGAACAAGAAGCAACAGACAAAAACTTATCAAGGAGAGAAGCAACCTAGAATTAAGGAGAAATTTCCTGACTGAAAACATGTAATCAATGGAAAGGCTTGCCTTCAGAAGTTGTGGATGCTCCATTGCTAGAGGTTTTTAAGGAGAGATTGGACTAATTTGTCTGAAATGGCATAAAGTCTGCTAATTAAGCAGGAGATCAGACTTAAACACCTCCAAGTTCCCTCCCAACTCTGTTATTCTGATTGTAAATTAAAATCTTTCTATGACTGGGAAACTTGGTAGTTAGTAGGCTTCTAACTTTCTTTGAACAAACTGCAGCAAGAAACTCTCTGATAGACTTCCTAATGTGTGTGGACATAATTGTCCTGTGCATCTTGTCTGTAACCTGTTCAAATGTAATTTCATAAAAAGAACTTCACTGAAACAAATTTAGCATCATAGCTTGTGGATAGATTCTTTTGTAGATGTGTATTTAAAGAACAGGAAAACAGGAGAAGAAAAGAACAGGGAAAAAGCCAAGATTATTGGAGAACCTTCATATTAGAAGGATATAAGAAGTCTGGTTATTTGGATTCAATATTTGTTAATAAATTATCTGGAGTTAGGGTGAATTGTGCACTGGCAAATTTATTTCTGAACATAAAAAACTCCAGAAGGACCTCTTAAAGCTGAGTGAGTGAGCAGCAAAATGTCAAATATGACTCAGTCTCAGTAACTGTAAACTAGGAGTGTAAATATAGTGAACAAAAAGCCTTAACCAGACAGTGATGGGACTTGATAGTTTGCACAAACCCCATTAAGTTGATTAGAAGTGAGGCAAAAATACTCTTAACACCTCCAAGGCTTAACTTCCTGTCAGATTTTTGCCTCTTGGGATGGCCCAACATATATGCCCTCTTCACTGTCCATAAGTGACGATGCTGGTTACATAGATGGGAGGCTTTCCTGGATAGCTTTGTTTTCCGTATTCTTCAGTAATATGCCAAATGAGTTTTGCAACTGAAAAGTTCTTAAAATTTAAAATTGCAAATAAAAAGGCCTTTAGGTATGCTTGAGTCTCTACATCAAATGTGATGAAGACTCACATATGTATAAGCTCTGCTTGTTTGAAAAATAGAGGGGCTTCGTTATATCTGTGGCTTGAGCCATACCCTGGCTTGTCATGGAAAGCAGATAAATGGTTTCTTAAGTACAGGAATATCCAGTCCACAAGCAATAATATTTTCTCTTCTGAAGTGGCATGGAAAGACAAGTTGTTTTCTTTAACCTGCAGTGATTTCCTTCTCTCTCTTCCTCTGACAGGATGCATTCTGTTGGCAGGTTAGTCAGACGACTACAGTATTTTTCACTCCTGCTTAAGCAATATTCACCTAATCAGATATAAAAAGGGAAGGGGGTGGATGCCAGTACCTAATCTCTTCTCAAAAGCTAGCTATAATTCCTCCATTTGGAGAGTGATGGGCAAAGGGTACTGTTTAAATACAGTATTTTTCTAAACAGCAACTGCAGGCTGAGAGCAGTCGTTTTATGGCAGGGCTCCAGAGGAAAAGAAATGCATATGCAATCCCAACTCTAATTCCAGTGGGGAAGGATGAGCGCAAGGCAAGTGCGCAGGTCTAGGCAGTAACCACTGGCCGTCTACCTCTGTATTCTCACTTGACGGTCTTCTCAGCAGGGCCCAATATTTTCAGGGGCTGATAGGAATGGATCCAAGAATTGAAAGAGACTCTTAATATAGGCGTTGAACTGGCAACTGCTGCCAAATCTACAAGTTTCCTGACTCATCACTGGCAGAAATAGCAGTTTTCCATTCTCAGTTCACAGCTCATCTGGGGTTTAAGGACAGCCAGAAGGAGGAACTGATTGATATCTGGACCCTGCAAGGGAATTCTAGGTGAGCAGACAGGAACAAGGAACAGGAATTGGTTGAAGCAGAGGACTAAATGGTTGGCCAACCTGATCAGTAATGGACATTTGTCCTTCTATTGCTCCTGCATGCGTGGCCTTGTCATCAGGCTTAGAAGGTATAAGCAGTGATGCTCAGCATCAACAAATGAGACAAATAACTTTATTCGTATAGCTATCTTGAATTTTGAATTTGAATTTTATTAAATTTATATACCGCACCCTCTCCCAAAGGACTCGGGGCGGTTTACAGCAAGTAAAATACACAGAAATAACAATTAAAACCCAATATAAAATAATTAAATTTGCTGATACATTTTAAAAACTACAGTTAAGATTATAAAATAGTTATAAAATTTAGAATTAAATTAAAAATTAAAACTAACCACAATTAAAATAACCCTGAGGTGTCAGGCCAGGCCATTAATCTTCATTTAATGGTTCCAAAGGAAAAAAAATCTAGCTTTTCATGACACAGATCTACATCATATGGGAAAAAGAAGACTTTCCGCATTGGTTTATTCAAGAAGAAGAGCCCTCACAGATCAGACCAGTGGTATATTTTATCTGCCTGTGGGAAGCCCAGAAGCAGGAGATGGCACCGTCTAGTTTGTGTGCTCCAGCAACTGCTTTCTGGAGGTAAAACAGGGCATTTGCAAGTAGGACTCAAGACAGACTTATCCGTCAGGAAATGTTCTCATCCTGCTGAATTGGCAATCATTTTTAAGGGCTGATTCTATGCTAGGTAAAACAGCATTTTATGCCATTTACCTGTCAGTCCACCATTAGTTGACCCCAAATTCATTCTACAAGGCAAGAGGCATAGATTTGGGAATTCTGCATTCAACAAGTCTCCATCTAAAACTTTATATACTCTAACCTCTATTGTTAGTAGGAAGAAACTGTATGCCAAATCTGACCTATCTATCTATTCTAAATCTAAATCTATTAATTTAGATTGATTGGGAGTGGCAGGGAGACCCCTTCTTGAAAATTCTTGAAGCTAAAAATGCCAGGAAATGCTTTTCCATATAAAGCATGTGGTTAAATACTGCTTTACTGTCTTTCTTCAAATATTTCTCTCATGAATCTTCTGGCAAGATTCAACCCATTTGTCTTGTCCAACTAATTAAAGAAAGAGCAATGAAAAGAGATTAAAAAAAATTATTCCTCAAACGATGCTTTCCCAAGACACATATTGTTTAGCCAAGGATATTCTGCACTGATGAATAGGAAATCTCTGCACTTGCCGAACTTACTACGGGGGACTTTTTATTGGAGCTGAACATAGCTACTGGGAAGAAGATCTAAATGCAAAATTCTTGGAAGACAAAGTCTTCCAATTCAGACTGTCTTCCAATTCAGCACAAGAGCTTT
This sequence comes from Myanophis thanlyinensis, assembly GCA_017656035.1. NCBI lineage: Eukaryota > Metazoa > Chordata > Lepidosauria > Squamata > Homalopsidae > Myanophis > Myanophis thanlyinensis. Next base: position 5,639 of record JAEANM010007943.1, on the reverse strand, counting down.
GTGGGTTTTCCCCCTCTTCTGCCAAGTAATCAATAAATGCAGATTGGTCAGGAGAAGCTAGGGCCTCGGGCTCTCTCCTCCCCTCCCCTCTTTCCACTGTAGACAACAAACACATCATGCATAGCATCTCCACTGCAGTCAAAAGCGAAGTCTCTGCTGCCTCCCTTGAGACTGATACAGTTTGACAGATAAAACTGGGGCTCCTGTTTGTCTTGTCACTACAAAGGTCATGTCATTGCTTTCCAAGGGTACAACTTGCTGTGATGATTTATTGAGTAGACCCTGCAGCTGTTTCTTAGGCTCCAACCTGCAGTGGCTGAGTCACAGAAGACACACAAACACACAGCGGTTTCTTTTTTCAAGGCAACTACAACCTTATTAACTAATAATAAGACATGAGACAGAGATCTGGTGGATCAGTCTGAAAGGCCTCCTGCCTTCAATCTCATTCAGTGGCCAACCAAGGTTTCTTCAGAAAGCTTCCAAGCAGTTAATCTTCTTATATATAGATATTATTCTACTTTCAAACTGTTGAGTTTCATTGATGTGAACAAACCTGACCACAAGTCCATCTTAGAAGCTCCAGAAATCAGGAAAAGATGGGAAAGAGTTAATATCTGGTGTGCAGCACCATGGAAACTCTTTCCCACCTTCTCTCATCTTCCACTTGCAAACAGAACAGCAATGTTCACCTTTTAGGTGTGTGTAGTATTTGACAACTATGAATGTCTGCAATGATGTGCCAGAGTGATAATGGGGAGAGTGTCAGCTTAAAGAAATACCAATCCATCACAATGCAGATGAAAGTGGACATATTGAAGAGAATAGAGGTGGGGAGAAAATGGCGAACATGATATGCTCTTTTGGCACGTCACTCCCTGATTGGAACAACCATTCAGAGCAAAGATATAGGGAAAGTTCAGTGTCTGCCCATGATAATAGGCAAGAGGACTGGAAAAAGGGGGGAAGAGATGAGACACTGCCCACCACGTGGATTGAATATCAGCATCAGTGGCATGTGCTGCTTAGTCTAATGCTGATCCAGAAGAAGGCCAAGAGGTTGTTTCATGATTTGCAACAGAAGGCTGGTGAAAGCACTGCTGAAGGCATATTTGTTGTAAGAAATGAATGTGTTTTAAGGCTCATATGAACTTGCACAATATGAAAGTCCAGGAAGAAGTGGTGAGTGCAGATGAAGATGCAGCTAATGAGTTCCTGGAAACCCTCAAGATAATTATCAAGTCTTTGCCTCAGTGTGTGGTTGAAACTGGGCTTTTTGGAAGAAAATGCTAGATAGAACTTAATATATCAGCAAGGAGGAGATGATGATGCCAGGTTTCAAATATGCGAAGGATAGGCTAACTGTGATGCTAGGCAATAATATTTCTACTGTTCTGAGACTAAAACTGCTGCTAGTCTACCACCCTGAGAATCTATGAGCTTTTAAGAACACTTGAAAGAGCTGAGCTCACTTCCTGTTTGTAGAAGGCTAACAAGAAAGCTGGATCACACTTCTCATCTTTGAAGTCTGATTCTTCAACCATTTCATTCCAGAAATAGTTACTACTATGAGAAAAACATCAAGTTCAAGATTTTGCTAATTGTGGATAATGCCCTGGTCATCCATCATATCTGGATGGTTTCTACTCAAATGTAACGTGTATGTATCTGTTTTCGAATACCATCTCCATCCTGCAGCCTATAGAACAGAGCATGATAACAACCTTAAAAAAACCATTATCTACACCCACATTTAGGCAGGTAGATAGAAGCAGATTCCCAGATGATCTTGCACCAGTTTTGGGACTCCTATGACATCTACAAGATTGTCAAAAACATTGATGCAGCCTGGTGTGAGGTTTCCCCTGTGAACCTGAATGGAGTGTGGAAACATCAATACTCTCAATTTATCCATAACTATGAAGGTTTGAAGTGGTGGAAAGGCAGTCACAGGGTGTGGTCACAAGTTAGTTGCCCTCATCAAGGAGTTTCAGTTCAACTTGGAGAAGGACTTTGATAAGCTGTTAGCTGTACAAACAGAGGACATCTCCAACAAAGACTTCATGGAGTTGGAAAGCCAGTGAAAACAAGAGGAAGAACTTGACTGAGAAAGCAATTGTTTGACCTATAGGACCCTAACACTGAGTGTTTCACCAAAGTGTTGGAGTTATCTATGATACAATCCACTGCTATGACCATGTCATCTATGAGGAAAAGAAGAAGGCCCCCACCCAAAGTTTAATGGAATGCTTGTTTGGGAAGATGAAGAAACATGTTATATCAATTCTGAAGAATAGGCCAACACCATTATCATCAGCTTTTACTGCAATAAGAACTCGACTATACATGTTTTTACACTTGTTTGGACTTGTAAACAACATAGACTTGTGAAAAGTCTCAACCTGTTTGTAAGTAGGGTAATATCTCTTTCTACCAGCTTTCTACCAGCTAGCAGTGAAGAAACAACATATGATTCAGAAGGAATTGATACATTATTTCCTCTGTGAATTTGTCCAACTTCCTTTACATCTAGTGGTTGCAAATTCCATAACTGAACTCTGTGTTATTTCCTTTTACCAATTCTGAGTCTCTTACCCATTAGTTACACTGAGCAACTCTTACTTATAAAATTGTGGGAAAGAGACAGAAAAATTATCTACAATGACATGCATGATTCTCTTCCTCCTTTGAAAGTAATAAACCCAAACACTGTTTCTTAAAACATTTTGACCCCCTCCCTTTTGTGCATCTTTTCCATCTTCACAAATAGTAGTTTTCAGTGATGTAGACCATGATTATGCACTCTCTCTTGGCAAGGCATTGACTGGGCTTCCAAAGGCAGTTTTCTTCTAGTAGGACTTCCCTAAGAATTCTGAATCTAAATATTTGGATTAATGCTGAGTAGCCTTTGTTGCTAGCCTTTACAAGGAGTTTTATGGAATAGCTTCTAATGCTGCTCACTCAGGAATTTAAGGTTCAAACCCAATCCTTGGATTCAGAAGCTAAGAGGAAAGGATTTTCTTTTCCTTGTATCATCCTGAAAACTTATCAGATAAACTTGGTGAGGAGCCCAGGAGACCTTAACTTCTAGACTGTAAAACAATAGAGTAGCTTCCCTCAGGCACATAATGCTTGCGGGGGAGGCTAGGGCATTCTCAGTTCTTTCAGCAAGAGGAATGTTAACTTCCTGCGAAAACATCTCTCTGGGCTTATGATTTCAGCTAAACCCTTCTTTGGAACCAACATGCAGTATATAGTGTCAATGCCTGAGTTCCTTGAAGTCTGCCAAGCTGCCTACCATGCTTAATTTTACTTTTTACATATTCATTTGAAAAAAAACATTAATGGAGATCTAGAATGCTGCAAAGGAGAAGAGCAGACTTAAGCACAACCTGTATTTCCATCAATGCCTCTAGATCCCATAGAGCAGGGGTCTCCAACCTTGGTAACTTTAAGACTTGTGGGCTTAAGCTTTGCTGGCTGAAGAATTCTGGGAGTTGAAGTCCACAACTCTTAAAGTTGCCAAGGCTGGAGACCCCTGCTATAGAGACAACCATGAGGATAACCATTTCATGGGACCTCCTCTCAAAATCCCAAATGTGCCCAGCCCACCCATCACCACAAAAAACTTAGTGACTCCTATTTTACAGAAAGAGTCCAATTAAACTGCTCTAAGTTATGAAAGCCTTAACACCTGGATGAAATATATAACAAGGTGTCAAGAAGGAGAAAGGAGCTGTGTAGGTTGACAGGTTATTAATACAACTCATCTTCTGTCGTCAGCCACTGACTACTCTCCTGACTGACAGGACAAGAGAGTCTAATCAAAGCAAGAGATCAACAATAGGCACTATTTCAATCATTAACTTATTTGTGTAACTGGTTTGGAATTGCATTTTCATTGGCTCTGCTGGTTGTGGAGTAGTTAAGCTAATAATAGCAAGGCATAACAAACCTCCTCAAAGAAAAGCGGGCAACTTGGCTCAAATAAGTAAGAAAGCTGAATGTTTTCTTCCAGGCAGTAGAAATTAATGAAATTGTCTCTTTCTCCTTTTCTACACTTTTCAACTTTTCTAAATTAAATTAGCTTTGTCCTCTTTTAATAATAGAGCAACCTTTCTCAGCCTAGAGCTACCTGAAGCTGTAGGAATTACAACATACAGTACCTGATTAAGAAAGTCTGCCCTATTTCAGGTGTTGGATCTCCTGGACAGAAACTGCTTGATTGAAGCAAAACATTTTGATTTGCACTGGCAGTTTATGGCAAGTACTACAATGAAATTAGTAAATCTGTGCTAATTTCATGCAGACAGTGAGTAAACAGCAATACTTAGAACAAAAACATGCAAGTTTCTATAAAGAGTTTTTACTTGAATTGAGAATCAAGAAAACAGTAAACAAAAATAAAGAAGAAATCATAGCCTTGTTTTCTTTCACAAAAAATGATTATAATGACAAGCCTGTGCTCAAATATTGTTTACTGTTAAGCTTGATTACATTTACCAAATTGCTACATATCGCAGTCAAAAGTATGGAGCTTCTGGTGTAAGACCTCTGCAAACATCAACTGGGTTTCTTTACATGTTGTTCCTAAATGTATTCTGAACTACAGAAATATTGCAATCCCAAATTTTTCTAGTCAGGAGTCTCCAGATTACAATTTATATCCTCCTTAGCCAAGAGCACAAACTGGGTATCTAATCTGCAGCTTGCAGCACAATGGTTGGAGTCAATTCAATTCAATTCAGGTCAAGTCGGCTTTATTGTTATTTCAACAATATACAATGGAGTACACAGTGAAACAAAATATTTCCCCAGACAAAGGTGCTACATCAGACAACATAGATTAAAAAGAAGCAGGACACAGACTTACACATAACTCTAAAACTAAAAACTTTGAAAAAACCATAAATACATAAAGTATTTATAGTTCCAGTTTCTTTGTTTTGAGGAGTTTGATGGCTTGTGGAAAGAAACTGTTACACAGTCTGGATGTGTGAGTCTGAATGCTCCTGTACCTCTTTCCAGATGGCAGGAGAGTGAAGAGTGTGAATGAGGGAGGTGTGTGGTCAGCCACAATGTTTCTGGCTTTATGGATGCAGCGTGTGGTGTAAATGTCCATGACAGAGGGAAGAACAACCCCGATGATCTTCTGCCATCCTCACTATTCATTGTATGGTCTTGCAATTCAAAATGGTGCAATTCCCAAACCAGGTGGTGATGCAGCTGCTAATTCTTTCAACCCAGAAGCACCTCAAACAGTGCTTCCTACACTAACAGGATGGGCCACCTGCAGCTTGAGAAAAGTACAAATCAAATTCAAGGAAGCCACAGAAAACCATTATAAATTAATAAAACAATTCTCACCTGTGTTCAAGTGATGCTCTCCTGGGAGGACAAGCCCACCTCCCTCAAAGCATCCTGACATATTTGCAGAAAGCTCTATGACTATAAGAGATTTAAACAATGGATGCTCTGGAGTATTTTGGATTTAACACCCATCCCTGGAACACAGCGGTTATTATCCTATTTATTATTTAGGACCTGCCTCAGTCTAGCCCAGGGGTGGGCAAATTTTTTGACTCGCGGGCCACAATGGTTTCTAAAATTTGACAGAGGGGCCGGGCCAGAATAGGAGA
>JAEANM010007942.1:0-17355 GCA_017656035.1 Myanophis thanlyinensis | reverse complement strand
TTGTTTGTTTGTTGTTGAAAACTTAATAAAATTTTTACAAAAAAAAAGATTGGACTATTTGATCAAGGATAAACTATTTGTTTTATATTTTTGGTAACTCCTGATATCTTTTTTTTTTTTTTTGGCTGAACCAGAACTGAAAAAAGTGATTTCTGGAATGTATACAGGTAAAAGTTAGGCTATGGAGAGAAGGGGAGGGTTGTATTTGTAGCTTTAAAAGAGGTTGAAAAGTTAGCATAATTAAAGTTAGCATAATTGCTCATTATGCAATTCTGTGATAAAGGTTGGAAGTTACTTCTGTATTACTGTCTTTGTTATCCTTTTCCTCTCCTCTCCTCTCCTCTCCTCTACGCTACACTACTCTCCTTTCTACTTTTTCCTTTTTTCTGCACTTTTCCTTTTCCTTTTGTTTCTGTTAGTTTTTGCTTTTTTTATTAAAGGCTTAATTTAATAGAATTATTTTAAAAAGTCAAGCTTGACTTCAGGAGCCTTTATATTTAATGTATCACTATCATACTGTAAAGGCTGATAAAAGCTTGAACCAACAGTTCCCAGGCTAGAGAAAGACATTATTAAACATTCCCTAGTTGCTTCCTCAGGGTATCAAGTGTCAATTGGCTCAGAAAGATGGAAGGAGAAAAAACATTTCTTCTAGCACGTAAAAAGTTTTGAATTCCTTCTATGTTAGGGGTAGTCTTGTATTTATAAGTTTATTTTTGTCAGCAATAAAGATATGAATTTGGCCAAATCAGGTCTGAGAGATTTCTGCCAATACTAGTTAGTACTGCATAAAGATAACTAATACAAAGGCTGGCAAGATACCACTGAACCCTGGTGTAAAATCTGTCACACATATGAGATATTGGAGACTAATTTGTTTCCTCCTTACCTGCTGAAGGAAACTGTTAAATAAAAGAATCGGTCAGATGCAAAAGATCAGGACCATAGGGTGAGTTGTAGTTCAGAAAGATTTATTTGGGACTGCAACCTGCTCTGTTTCACTGAGACATGGCTAAACCCATTGGTGCTAGACCACACTATCCAGCCAGCCGAGTTCTCAGTTCACCACATGGACAGAACAGCAGAATCAGGCAAGACAAGAGGAAGTGGCGTGTGCGCTTGATGGTAAACAACAAATGGTGCAGCAGCAAAAGCACTGTTCCCTTCACACACTCCTGCACACACAATCTGGAACTCCTGACCATCAAATGTTGCCCCTACTACTTACCCTGGGAGTTCACATCAGTGCCATATATATCCCTCCACAAGCAGATATGCACATTGCCCTAAATGAACTACACGAATCCCTCACACAATATCAGACACAACACTGGGACACAGTGCTGGTTGTAGAAGGAGATTTCAACAGCACCAATCTGAAGCATGCAGCGCCAAACTTCTACCAGCACATCCCCTGTCCCACCAGAGGTGATAAAACACTAGATCACTGCTACACCACAACGAAAAACAGCTACAAAGCACAATCTCATCCCCGTTTGGAAATCCGACCATGCCGCCATCTTCATCATGCCTAAATACACACAAAGGCTCAAACAAGAACCTCCAACTTGAAGAGTGGTTGTGCAATGGACAGAGAAATAAATGGCCAGCTTACAGGATGCACTAGACAATGCATATTGGGACATGTTTTGACGTAGCACTGATGATATCAGTGAGTACACGGAAGCGGTCGTAGGATTGATCAAGAAATTATCAGATGACACCATTCAAAAGAGGACCATCAGAACATTTCGCAACTGCTGCCTACAACATGGGACTTTCATCAGGTGACATGGGCCCATATAAAACTGCGGCATACAAGGTGCAGAAAGCAGTAAAAGAGTTCAAACAGTGCTATGGGAGGAAACTAGAGTCACAGTTCCAACAGGGTGACTCAAAGAGATTGTGGCAAGGTCTGAGATTAATAACAGACTACAAACCTCCAAAACCAAACAGGATGACCACAGATATGTCCCTGGCAAACGAACTCAACACCTTCTATGTCCATTTCAAGACCACAGTAAATGGAGCCAACGATACTAGCAATAGCAATGCTAGAGATGCCAAGACCTGCAGACAAGAAGAGGATGCCACCACTGGAATCACACCCATCATCACTGAGCACGAAGTAAGGAGAGCCTTCAGAAGAGTGGACACCAGGAAAGCAGCAGTCCAGACAGTCCCAGGCCGTATCCTCAAATCCTGCGCAGACCAACTAGTTCCGGTATTCACAGAGATATTCAATCTCTCCCTACTCAAATCAACAATACCTACGTGCTTTAAACAGTCCACCATTGTCCCCATCCCCAAGAAACCACATCTTACTATCCTCAATGACTACCGCCCCATTGCCATAACCTCTATAATAATGAAATGCTTTGAACAACTAGTCAGAGATCTCATCACTTCCTCACTACCAGACACACTGGACCCCCTACAGTTCACCTGTCAACATAACTGCTCAACTGATGATGCCATCTCCCACCTCCTGCACACCTCACTCACTCATATGGACACTGGAAAAAGGAACTACATCGTGCTCTTTGTGGACTACAGTTCAGCATTCAATACCATAATCCCCTCCACACTGACCGGCAAGCTGAAACACCTGGGCCTCAGCCCATCCCTATGTCGGTGGATCTCCAACTTTCTAACTGGGACACCACAGGTTGTAAGGATGGGTGGGCATGTCTCAACCTCACTCATCCTCAACACCGGAGCCCCCCAAGGTTGTGTTCTAAGCCGTCTGCTATACTCCGTATACACGTACAACTGCACAGCCACTACAGACTCTACCACCATCATTATATTTGCTGATAACACCATTATGGTAGCCTGATCTCCAACAACGAGATGGCCTATCTAGATGAGATTAAGAACCTGGAGAACTGGTGCCAGAAAAACAACTTCCTCCTCAATGCCAGAAAGACAAAGGAGCTGATAGTGGACTACAGCACAAAGAAGAAAAGGACATACCAGACCCTGCCATCAACAAAACCCCAGTGGAGAGAGTGGACTGCTTCAAATACCTAGGCGTCCACATCTCGCAGAACATAACATGGACCCGACACATTGACACTGTGGTGAGAAAGGCCCGACAACGCCTATACCATCTGAGGCTACTGAGAGACTTCAGACTGCCCACAACAGTGCTCAGAAACTTCTACTCCTGCACAGTAGAAAGTATCCTGATGGGCAACATCACCACATGGTTTGGGAACAGACCATACAGGACAGGCAAGCTCTAACAGCGGGTGGTGCGCATAGCAGAGAGCATCATCTGCATCAAGTTTCCTGAACTGCACTCCATCTACAACAGACGATGTCAAACAACAGCCAGGAAAATAATGAAGGACCCCAGCCACCACAACAATGGACTGTTATCAACCTAGTTATCAACTGAATGCTGCTGTGGAATGGAGTGACCTCCTATCCTTCACTCCAGTTCCTGTTGGGAATATAAAAGGAGCCATCAACTCCTGGGAAACAGTGATGTCACTGGCTAATCCTTTCAATCCAGATGTGCCTTAGTGCTTTTGTACTCCAACATGAGTACAAAAAAATTTATGATACCATTAGAAAAAATAAGTATTTAACCATTATGATATTTGTTGACATAGAACAGTGGTGTCAAATTCAATTTCATTGAGGACTGCATCAGGGTTGTGTTTTACCTTGGGGGGCCAGGATGGCTGTGGCCAGGCTGGGTGTGGCCAGCTTGATGTCACTTGTGTCAGAGGTGACTGTGGGGACTTGAGAGCTCTGCAAGCGAAAATGGGCTACCAAGCTCCGTTTCAGTTGTGATGACCTCCGGCAACCTGCCAGCAAAAATGGAGTTGGGAGTGCCAGGCGCTGCTCTCACAAGCTTCATTTTGGGCTGCAACAGCTCCATTTTCGCTGGCAGAGACACTGTGGCCTGGTCCTTCACTGTTTCCAGGGTGGTCCCATGGACCAGATCTAAGCACCCCATGGGCTGAATCCAGTCCCTGGTCCTTGGGTTTTACACCCTGACATAGAATAATCCATATGTTTCATGATGTTGTCTACATTTGTCATAGTGATCTTTTCTAGGATTCATCTCTGTATTTGTCCAGAAGACTGATCATTTTATCTGTCCTTAAGCCATGGGGAAACAAAAAGATCTGCAATCTTCATTTCTTCACCATCAACTTTTTGTTATATACAAATGTAGACTGATGTACATTTTCCTTTTTGGTATTTATTATTGACCAAATAGTTTCACTTCCATTTTATTTTTGTAATGAAACAAGAATTGGTCTACATTTTCTTTAATTATAGATATCATAAAGGTGACTTCTGCATATCTCAAATTGCTAGCGCTTTGATCTCAGTTTTTAATACCGAGTATTGTGTCTTCCACACTTGCCTACCATATTCAAGTTAAAACAGACACGACAACATTAAGCATCTTTGTCTCACTTTTTCTGAACCACTCTGTCGCCCCAAATTCATGACTTATAATAGTAAACTCTTATTCACTGCATAGATTAATCCTGACATTAATGAGAATCAAATAGATTTTTACAATGCACCTGAATGTTATATATTTCCCTAAGTAATCCTCATCTATTTTTCATTTTGCTATGTTTTTTATTGTAAGGCCATGGACCAGACATCACCATATAAACCATCCTGTTTATTTTTAGATACTAAATAAATAAAAAAGCAAGCAAACAAAAAGAAAAAAAAAAGAAAAAATAGGGAACTTTTATGCCTTAGAACATCTGCTAGGAAAACTGTAGAAACTTTTTCTCTTATTGTTAAAAATATTAGCCCTTTAAAGGTTATTTTTCTTCAGTAGTGTTACTGTTCCAATTTTCAGTTGTTTGTGCCCTAAATTCAACCAAGGAATTATGAATACCTTACTTAATAAGCAATTTTATTACATAGTGTATACATCTTTTCTAACCAGGGAATTTCCTGTATTTTAAAAAACACAGTATTAATTACCGGCACCATCTGTGCCAAACAGTAAGAAAACAATATTTTAATACAATGACTTCATGCATGTCACTTATCTTAATATTAAACCCTGCAGTTTTGTTGCTGTGATTTACCTTCTACTAATTTAAATACCTTACGTTCTTACAAGGTTTAAACTGAATTCATGAATCAAAATTAAATATACTCACCATTCCTACATGCAGTGATTGTGTTTTCTTAAGGTTTTTGTGGATATATATATATATAGTATATGTGTCTCTCTCTGTGTGTGTGTGTGTCTGGGCTATGTTTGCTGCATTTTACTGAACAGTTTTCAGGAAACCTTGGCTGATTTTCTTCCTTAAGGTGTCATTGGGACATGTGACCTTCAAGTATACATGTCAGAAATGAATTGTAATGAATTTTATCAGAATTTTCACTTGCTGGTACATTTCTTTTCATAGGTATCTGGGATAACACTCTTAGCAAGACATTTGCAGGAGAGAAGGCAGTAATGAGACTCCAGTAGTTTTAAATTGCCCAAAGCATACATTCTCCACAGTAAAAATTAACTGGTTATTTACAGCCATCCACTTGCTGCATATTCCTGTATGGTTGCTTTTCTATGGAATATCAGTTTGTGCAGCTTTGTGATCTGAGCCTGAGTGTTTTTTCTAAACATGCTGTGTACTTTGGCTCTCTTCAGAACATTGGGATTAGCTACAAATTTCTGGTTTTGACTTATTCTGAATCCCTAAAGACTGGGGCCATCCATTGCTTGCTTTGCTTGCTTCTCTTCCTGATACAGTTATATTCCAAAGCAGAGGATTTCTTTTCCCACTCAAAAATACTGCAAGATAACCAGGAAATTAACCACAGGTAGTCCTTGACTTATGACCTTAATTGAATCCAGAATTATGGTTGTAAGTTTGTGCCCATCTTTAAGTGGGCCATCACATTAGAGCACCTGATTTTATAACCTTTTTGTGCGTGTGTGGGTGTGTGTGTGGGTTATTATATTGTTTAGCAAATCCATTATCCAGAAGGGGATTTTTTTTTTGCCAGAGAACAGAAATAAATTCCAGTTTCTGACAAAAGATATTGTAAATGATTAGTGGTCTCTGACCATAGGATGCTGCAAACAGCCATAAATGTGGGACAGTTGTAGGTACCCAAAATGTAATCACAAACCTCAAAGTCTTTGGGAGTACCTCCTGGCCTTCCTCAGGGCTTGCTTACCATTGGAACTTTGACCTGGGTTGTAAGTATCTTTTTTGGGAGGTCTGATGTAACTTTGAATGATTGCTAAGTGACCAGGTGGTAAATCAAGGATTATCGGTGTAACTAATGATGTTCAGTGGCTACGATGCTGAGCTCGTCAATCAGAAAAATCAGCAGTTTTGCAGTTCGAATCCTTAGCACCACATAATGGAGTGAGCTCCTATTACTTGCCCCAGCTTCTGCCAACCTAGCAGTTCTAAAGCATGTAAAAATGCAAGTAGAAAAATAGGGACCACCCTGTTGGGAAGGTAACAACACTCCATGCGCCTTCGGCATTTAGTCATGCTGGCCACATGACCACAGAATTGTCATCAGACAGTGCTGGCTCTTCGGCTTAGAAACAGAGATGCTCACTGCCCCCTAGAGTCGGGAACAATTAGCACGTATGTGCAAGGAGAACCTTTATCTTTACCTTTTAATGTTTTAATAATCCCTTCTATCTTTTTGAGATTTGGTAAGTTTTCACAGTGTTGGAAATCTTATTTCTTAATAACTTGTTAGGTTCAACAATAAGTTATACATAGTAGGCCTTCCTGAAAAATGGTTGCAAATGGGTTTTAAAAGAAAATAATAACACTTGTCATTTCCCCCCTCTTTCCTCTTATACAATTTGTACCTTAAGGTCCCTACAAAAAGGCTCCAAGTGGCTAAGAGTAGTAGAAAATATATATAATAAAAATAATTGATCACATAATGATAAAATAATTTTAAAATAATACTGTATATAGATGCAACTCTCGGTAAGTTTTCTAAAAGTGGTAAAAGCAGGATAAAAGACAATTGTTAACAGAACACATATTACATTTTGTTAGTAAAACCATATATGAAATTGGTCCCAAACAAACTTTCTAAATTTGGTCCTGTGAATTTAGTTGGATTAGATACAAAACTCTGACAGTTCAACTGTGCATCCAAGAACCACAGTTATGGTTGATTTGAATTTCAACTGATATGTTGCCAGAACTCAATTAATTTGTTTAATTTAATTTATTATTTATTTATGCTTAATTTTTAGGTTTATATAGCCACCTGTCTTAGTTCTGAGTATATGTTAAAAGCAGATACAATACTTAAAAACAAAGCAAAAAGGAAACATAAATGTCACCACTAGATATACCCTAACTGTAACAGACACTGCCTATCAAATAGGCACACCCCAAACTATCTAGGACCCTGGGGAAAAACTCATATATCATTTAAAGGCTTGGGGAGCCCAGAGAGTCTGAAAGTCTTGAGAGGATGGACAGAGTAGAAAAGGCACTCTTCCTAGGTCTTATTGAGGGGAAACTGGATATTCAACATCCCTAAGCAGGGTACTGCAAACCAGGTGGGTAGATTCTATTTTAAACATATATCCTTGAACTGCCTTGGTATCAAGACCATGGATATTATGGTTACTGACAGGTGAACATGCATGCTTGAATCAGGAATGACTTTTGAGGAACTGGTGCTAAGTGAAATAAAATCAGCATCATATTTAATCTCCTTCATTTTCCTGGTGTAGTGAGTTCATGAAGAGACATACAAAAATCACATCCCGTATCTATGGAATAAATAACTGATCCATCATCCTTCAGATTCTAAAAGCAATTGTTTCCACAAGCTACCTACATTTCTTCTATGGAAAGCCATTTGTATTTCCCTAAATGTAGGAGAACAAAGCATTTCTACGTGGATTCCATTTGTCATTTCCTTGGGGCAGGGACATCATGCTAACCCTTCAGGAATAGATCATCCATTTCTGATTAAATAAGTACAAATAATGCATTCCCGTTTGCATAAAAAGGAAGTTTGGCTCAAAGAAATATAATGCTTTAAGTTCTTCCTATTGTAATCACCTTCCTTTCTGATTTCTTTATTTATGGAGACCATAAAATGGGGTAATCCTACAAGCAGTCCCCAAACATTTTTTCAATGTTTGAAAATTTATTATTTAAATAGGCTTTAAATGATAGGCTACTTTTAAGAATAAAATCTTTCAAAGGTGAATTCTGATAATCAGTTAAATGACAAAAGAACAAACATTTCAGAATAATATTAAGTGTACATAAGAACCAGCAGCTAATATCTAGCTTCACATAAATAATAACATCTGTCAATAATTAGAGCTACTGATCATTTGGGTTCCTTCCTCAGCCCAATAAATCAATTTAAGGATGGCTACCAAAACACAACAACATTCTTATTTCTTTAAATTTTAGGATAACCTGGCAAAAGGAATTTTATGTTATTAATGCTTGCATTTATCCCCCAAGTAAGGGATTTCTTACTCAACCATTTGAATATCCTCCCTCCTGTTGTTTTCTGGAGTGATCTTATAATCTTCTTTGTTGACTCTGTGTTATATCTCCCTTCCCTGTTGACATTTTTCCTGCTGCAAAAAGAAATATTTCATTTTACTTCCCCAGTATTTATAGTGTTCTTGCTCCTGTCAGTATTATTTCTACCAGTAAGATCAGAGAAATCATTCTGATGCCTTTTCAGCATTTCTTATATCTGAGAATAGGCTCTTTTGTTGAAATTTATGTACATTTACCGTCTTCCATTTATTCCATGACCTATCTATCCATCTGCTTTTATAGAAGTCTATGCCAATATTAAAGGTACCAATAAAAATGGATCACCAAAGAATTTTTATACTGTATAGCAAAACCTATAGAATAAATGTTATTGAAAAAAAAACATGTGTACTCATGCTTTTGAAATGTATGTATTTATTTCTGCAATGTATATGCCACTTAGTTCCAAAATGTAGATGACCAGATGGAGCCAGAGGGCGGGGTCAAACATATCATCAATTTGGAGTCTCTACGCCCCCATTAGAGACTTAAATCCAGCCGCCCGCTTGAGGTTCGCGGACTCTTATCTGGCACTAATTCACTGTGACCATTAGTGTGTACCATGTGTACAGGTAGCATGAAATAAAGTTGTAGTACTTTTGAACTCTGTCCTGGTTCCTGGTTCCTGACTCCTGATACAAAAAGGCTATAAACAGCTTACAAATCTTAATTGTGAAGCATACTCCCAAACCAACAATGGAAAGAAACTTTTTGGGTACTTTAAAATACTAAGATAAATAGTCATGACAACAACAATCAACTATTGCAAGTAGGGTAACAACCCTGTATCAAACCCTGAAGGCGGTCTGAAAAGCCAGGTCTTAGAAGATTTCCTTTAAGACATTGTTCCAAAGGAGGCTGGCAACAACTGAAAAGACATACTGTCATAAGAACAGTCCCTTCCTAATAGATTTTATGAAATTGAAGAACATCCATATTCATGTCCAACATTATAGAACCTTTTGCTTAAACAGAGGCTTGGACTCCCTTCATGCCTACTATTCTATGCTCCATGTTCTATGTTCTATTAGAAGATGCTCTTACAGCTAACTATATTCTAATCTAAACTATGCTGGGCTTTAACAATGACAACCAACATCTTGAATTGCACCTGGACGCCAATTGTGAAGTAGTGCAGCTCCCACAGAGATGATATTAGTCATAAAAGAAATGTTTTCAATTATATGAGCCACTTCTTTCTGGACCAGGTGTCACTTCTAGACGTTCTTCAGCAGCAGCCCTATGTACACCAAATAGCAGTAGTCCATCTAAGAAATGACTATGACATGGATGACTATTACACATGGATGAGTGGGGTTGGGGTTAGGGCTAGGGCAATTAATGTACACTTTGAACAGAATTTCTTCCAACATTTCTTCCAGCAGCAAGTTGAAAAACATTACTATCAATGGCAAGAAAACTATATGGATCTGACCATGTATGATACACGAAGCAAGCCAAAATACAATGCTTTCTAGAGGTAAATCTAGTTATCACGAATAATTATCTGAATCTTCAATTATACACAGAAATCAGGAAGTACTAAATGGAAGCTCTTTTTGTATTACTCCTTGAATCAGGAATTCAAAATTTTCTTTAGACTAAAGATCATATTCCAAATATCCATTTGGTTATGATTATGTGCTGGCAAGTTTTAGAAGGTTTTTGGGACTACTTATAGGCTTGGCAGTTCAAGTGATATATCCAACTTCAACATACCTTTTCCTTTATCTTTGGACTCAGAAGAAAAAAAATAAGCCTTTTACATTTTATGTATAGCCATCTGCTTCCTTACCTTACAAAGTATAGAGATTAGTACATAAACTTTAAGATACAGAAATTTCAAGTCTGGATATGATTAAATTGCTAGTTAGTCTGTTTAAGAACTCAGTTGTGCCACGAATCAGTGCTAGACGTGCATTTGGTCTACATAATGTAAAATTGAGGCTTTTGAGTATATATTGAACCATTGGAATCAATATATTCCATTTATATTATTAATTCAAGGAAAGCACAGAGATAGGGCAACTTTTTATGTACATGCCTTTAAAGTAAGTAAAAGTTTTATCTGTTGGACTTTCAGTTATTTCACCTCCATTAATGGTAACATTGTTAGCTTTGCAATGGAATTAGAGATGTCCTAAAGGAAATAACAATAATATCAGGTTCTTAGTCAGGATTTAATAAAGTAGAAGTAGAGTGCAAGAATAATCTGGTGAAAGGATTTCAATTTCAATTCCAAAAACTAAAATTGCAGAAGTTTTCATTAATTCACTTCCACTGAATTCCAACTCATGTATTTTCAGGAATGAAAGAGAAGAAAAACTAGAAGGGTTCATATCATGCTTTTGAAATGCCTAAAAGTACAGAACAAAAATTAAAAAAAACCTAAATATAAATACTGTCCAACAAAACAACATATGAACACAAAAACTAATATTAATATAAAGAGAAAAAAAGAAGAAACTATATCTTATCCTACATTACTACAACACATGTTTATGTCAACATTTCTTTGTTTTTTATCTCCTTTGGAGATTAAGTACAGGCTTAAGTAGTGGAGTAGAAATAAATGGCAGAAAACAAGAACTGGGGTATTTTACAGAAATGCAGACTGCATTTCTTTTCTGATTTTTGACAGGTTGTTGTCCATTAAAGAGGAATTTAGGGATTACTGATTTTGATGATGTTTGTGAAGTGGAAGAAACAGTTGACCATCTCCCTGAGGACTGTTTGAATTATAAACACAAAGGTCTAACTTGGTGTCAAAATCACTGTAAAGGTACCTTGCAATTTTTGTGGATACTTTTTGCAAGATTCTGGGATTTGTGATTTACCGCCATCAACCAAATTACAGAGTCTTTTTGTAGGTTGCAATAATAGGTTCTCTACAAGCCTTGCTTCACTATTATCCTGAAGAAGAACCTGTACCATCATTTTAAAAATCTTTTGTCCACATGTCTGCTTTACTTTGCATTACAGATGGCTTTCTGTCTGCTGATCCCTTCTTATCAATAGTGAGCATATCTTGCAAGCTTGACAAACCACAGTTATCCTTGCCTATTTATCTCTTAATTGCTAGAAGAAACTATATATTACAAATATGGCTGGGTTTGATAATGCTCTATTTGTCTGTACTTCCTAAGTGCAAAACTGACCCTTTAAATAAAGCACAAGTTTAACAAGAAATCATTACTGTATTCAGTGGAGCTCTGTATAAACCACATGTGTCCAGAGAGAGGCCAATACCAATGAATGGTGTCTATTTGGCCCTAATATTTTCAGAATTATGTCTGAGAATCTGTTGTTTGTCAGATAAAGAAATCGTATAGATAGTTCTTGATCAATGATGGAATTCAAGCTTGTTTACTACCAGTTCTGTGGGCGTGGCTTGGTGGGCGTGGCTGAGGCAGTCATGTGACTGGGTGGGCAGTTTCTGTAAGCAGGGCAGTAAAGAGTAGGCTAGAAACATCACCAGAATGTTTTTTTCCCTGCCTTCCTTACAGGATTAACCCTGTAAAGTGGGAAAAAAACAAAAGGAGATTTCTTCTAACAACTGGTTCTCTAAACTGCTTAGAAAATTTACTACCGGTCCTAGTGAACCTGCTAGAACCTGCTGAATTTCACCTCTGGTTCTTGATTTATGACCATTCATAAGAATGAATTGGAAAGAGTGCAGAGAAGAGCAACTAAGCTGATTAAGGGCCCTGGAAACCAAAACATACAAAGAATGGTTGCAGGAATGAGGTATGCCTAGTCTAGTGAAAAGAAGGACAACAGGTGACATTATAGCAGTGTTCCAATATTTTGAGGGGCTGCCACAAAGAAGAGGAGGTGAAATTCAGCCTGATCGCACTGGTTCTACCGAACCGGTAGCGGCATTGAAGTTTGCCCCCCCCCCCCATCCCTGCCCTTTCCTGTCCTATATTCCCTTCTTTTTTCTTCTTCTTTTTTACTCATCTGAATCATGCAGAACAGCAGTTTTGCATGCCTCCACAGCCTTCCTAATCACCCGGGTTGCCTCCGGTAAGAAAAGCATTTTAAAAGCCACGCAGCAGTTCAGTTGGTACATGCACATACCAAACCGATAGCAAAACCAGTTGGATTCCACCACTGGGATCAACCTATTTTCCAAAGCACCAGAAGGCAAGATAAGAGGTTACGAATTGAAAATAATCAAAGAGAGAAGCAACCTAGAACTAAGGAAAAATTTCCTAACAGTGAGAATGGCTTGTCTTCAGAACTTGTGGGTGCATCATCGTTGGAGGTTTTCAAGTAAAGACTGGACAGCCACCTGTCTGAAATGGTATGGGGTCTCCTACTTGAGCAGGGGGTTGGACTAGAAGACCTCCAAGGTTCCTTCCCACTCTATGTTTTAGCATTCAATATTTATCAAATGTTCAAACTTATGGCCATGCTGAAAAGAGTGATTTTAAACTGGTCCCCACACTTACAACTGTTGCAGAATCCCTGGGGTTATAACATTTTAGGTGCCTGGCAACCAGGATATATTTATGAAGGTTGCAGCCATGTAATTGCCATTTGTGATCTTCCCAGGGGCTTCTGAAAAGAAAAGTCAATAGGAGAAGCTGGATTCACTCAACAACCACATGATTCACTTAACAACTGCAGCAGAAAGGTTGTAAAATTGGACGTGATTACAGCCACATCGCTTAACGATGGAAGTTCTATCCCAATTGTGGCCACACATTGAAGATTACCTATATTGCTTAAGATGGTATCGTATCATTTCCCTTTGTTACTTTGAAGGTTTGCAAAGCTCATAGATAATTGCCTTTATGACAGATTGAGCTATGGTTCTATGATACAGATGTTCAAGGTTTCAAAAAGGCATTTTCCCAACCTTACCTTGAGATCCCATGGATTGGATCTAGGACCTACAAAGTAATGCTGGCACAACTGAATTTCATCCCTTCAACAAAATGATATCAAAGGTAAAGTCTTCTTTGAGTTCAGATACCATCCAAACAGCCCCAAGATCTGTCCATTAGTTTCTTGAGATCAAATGAGATTGGCTAGGATTGCCACCTGCCATGAAAAAAAAAATGACTTTATTATTAAAATGTTTGAAAACATCATATACTTTAATTTAGTGTGGTTGGTAATGTATTTCTACTGCATCTTAGGAAACAGGAATCTGTTTTAAATATTCCAGAAAATATAGTCAATATATGTGCGAATTAATATGTGGTGACTGACAAATATGAATAATCATTAAGAACTGTACATTCTGATTCGATGGAAAGGAAATATGTGCATACTGAGAGCATCAAATGTGCACAATCCCCGGTTTATAAGCATCTGAATTTATATTAACACTGCAGAGCAGTATGGGGCAGACAGGATGAAATAATAAAATAATAAAATCTGCAGGTGTTGAAAGAATCCTAAGCACAAAGATATGAGCTTCTATGTGCCATTCTGATGCACACTGAACTCTGGAACAGGGTGATTGATTTTTATTTGTTATAAGGTGTCCTTTATTTGGTGTCTTCCTCTTTTGTCCTATAAACATGTAGTTTTCAAATATCAGCAAATTAAAATTTACAATATAAAGTGCCAGTAAGCAGGATAGAACTTAATAGAAAAGTAGGCAAAAAGAGTTTATGTGAACAGTTTGCCTTTGCTAGATCATGAAAATCTGTGGGATGTGTAGGAACAATGAAGGCTACACACAGTGAACTGATATTTTTTTTCTTTTTTGATTCAAGGACATATGAACAAATATACAAACATATGAACATTTATACAAAGTACTGGGCACTGAAAAATTAAATGTATAGTTCTAAGTTAGGATTGATTGAACATGCATTTTAAGCTATTCACTGTTTAATAGAATTCAAATTCAGGATACTACACAAAAACAGGTCAATTTCAGTGTCTATATTTTTACTTCAAGCTTTTTTTTTTCCTTATGCATAAAGACTATACACTTCGTTTTTGACTTATGCCTTTAATGGTGCCTGCAATGTTTTCATAACTCATGGCGGTTGTAAATCCAGACATCTACATGACTGGAAGTGATTTTATGACTTATCGTGGTAGTCATTAAGCAAATGAGGTATTTGTTAAGTGAATACAGCAGTTGTTAAGTGAATCCATAAATTCCTATTGGCTTTTTTTTTTTTTTTTTGCCAGAAAGCAGCCAAACATGTTGGAAATTGGCAAAAAATATTGAAAATTGTGGTCATGGAACTGCAGAATGCTGCACCAGCTGTAAAAGTCTGGATTATGCCAATGCTCTCTACATGGGGCTCCCCGTGAAGAGCATCCGGAGGCTGCAGTTGGTCCAGAATGCAGCCGTGCGGGTAATTATGGGAGCTCCTCAGAGCTCCCATGTTACACCTCTCCTGCGCGAGCTGCACTGGCTTCCTGTGGCCTTTCGGGTGCAATTCAAGGTGCTGGTGATCACCTTTAAAGCGCTCCATGGCTTGGGATCCGGGTACTTACAGGACCACCTGTTGCCGCCGTCACCCTCCAGCTGACCGGTGCGTTCCCACAGGGTTGGCTTCCTCGGGGTGCCATTGTCAGGACATTATCATCTGACAGCCCTGAGGGTACGAGCCTTCTCTGTGGCGGCACCCTCCTTGTGGAATGACCTTCCCCCGGAGATTCGTACCATCCCAGACCTCTGGGGTCTCTGATGTGCCCTAAAAACTCATTTATTTTATCAAGCTGGTCTGGCCTGATACCTTATACTTGGGGGTTTTAAACAATTTTTAAATAATTTTAAATTTTAATTGTTGATTTTAAATTTTAGATTTTAAACCATTTATTTTATAATTCATCATCCCTATTTAACTATTTTAACTGGTTTGGTATGTGTTTTTTATGTGGCTGTACACCGCCCCGAGTCCCTAGGGAGAGAGGGCGGTATATAAATCATGATAATAAATGAATAATAAATAAATAATAAAAGTGAATAGGTTGCCAAGCACCCAAAATGCAGTTGTGTTATAGTATGCATGTTTGCGTGTGTGGGCATGTAGTCATTGAAACTTCGGAACCTGTTCTGACCCAGTTCCCCAAACACAACCAACCTTCAGAAGTGAACTCAAAAGATGCCTTTATTAGGAGTGCCGGCAGCCCCAGCAAAAGTTTCTCTTTCAATTCAGGCTAACAAGTCCATCCGGCCTGAAGATGAATAGCTGTCTGCCACATCTATTCATCTCTGCCCCCTACCTTTTATCCCCAGAGCTAGGGTAGGGCCTCACTAGCAGTGGTGGCTCTTCTTTACACAGAATTGGCCCATGGCTTTCCACTGCTCTCGCCTTCTCTATGCAGCCATGCATCAGGCACTGGACCCAGCTGTTCCTCCACTTCTTCATCAACCACCTCCAGACTTGAAGGCTGATGGACAGCCCAGGCTCCATCTCTGTATCTCTCTCTGCCAGCTCCATTCCCTCTTCCTCCTTGGAACCCCCAGGTTGCCTTGCTGCTAACCCTGACTCCCATGCCTCCGCCTCCTCTGATTCAGCTGCTGGAGCCAGCGGCCAACAGGCCACAACAGAATCAAGTTGTAAAAGCTTTGTGGGGGACAGTCCATCACAATTTTGTCAATAAGTGAGGACTACCTGTCCATAGGGAATGTGATGGCTCAGTAGTTAAAGATGCTGAGTTTGTCAGCTGGAGACTGCCAGTCTAAGTTCGAGACGTGAACTCTGTGTAACAGATCTGGTTCCCATTACTTGCCCCAGCTTCAGCCCACCTAGCAGTTCACAATCATGCAAATATGAATAGATTAATAGGTACCACTTTGGTAGGAAGGTGTTCTATGTGCCTTTGGTATGTAGCTATGTTGGCCATATGACCATGGAAATTGTCTTTGGACAATGCTGGCTCCCTCAACCAGAAATGGAGATGAACACTGTTCCCTAAAGTCGGACATGACTAGACAGGGAAACCTTTACCTGAACATAGAGAAGACAATGGAATAATATCCCCAACTTAATTTAGGATGTTGTGATTACAATATCTTATTGCTCCTTTTTGGAACTTAAGTGAATGAGTGACCTCAGTTTGAACACTAATGGATCAAGCTTGCTGCTGTTAATTTGAATTTCTCTGGTTGTTGATGTTTTTTTTCCAGTATTTCGACTTTTATCACAGATACTAAAACGGATGGAGCAAGGGGTCTGTGTGGCAAAAGACATGATTCCCTTAAAACCTTTTCAAGCTTCCGCACAGAGTAAACACGCTGAATCTCTTAGTCCCACTTTCTTTGTTGACTTCATCAAAAGGTTTTAGTATCTGATCTGTCCTCAAGCCAAGACCCTAGTCTTAAAAGGTTGCTCACTATAACAGGGTTTTTTTGGTGTATGAGGTATTTTTGCATTACATCTTTCTTATATAAAAGGCCATGCACTTGATGTTCTCCTGATTTTACCCCTTTTTACAACTCACATTTGTATGTTATTGTAGTCCAGTAGAAACTGGTCAACAAAAATTTTTCAGCGATGGTATAGAAAACTAAAAAGAGAGAAGTTTGTTTTTCAACGTGACATTCAGGGAAACAAAACATCCTGTTCTAAACCTACCATTTATCTCAAGAGACTTTCAATCTGAAACATGAATTTATTGTACTTTATCATACATTGTTTCACTAAACCCATCAAACCCTCAGCACTAAAGGTCTCAATTAATAGTCATGATATTTTCTCTGCTTCTTCTTTCAGTTCTTTCAGTCTTTTTTTCAGTCAAGTCAAGTCAAGTCAAGTCAAGTCAAGTCAAGTCAAGTCAAGTCAAGTCAAGTCAAGTCAAGTCAAGTCAA
>JAEANM010007941.1:0-17356 GCA_017656035.1 Myanophis thanlyinensis | reverse complement strand
GTTGTTTGTTTGTTTGTTTGTTGTTGAAAACTTAATAAAATGTTTACCAAAAAAAAAATTCCACTTGCAAAGGTAAATACCATTCACAAGGGAAAAAAATTCCTTCTAGCTGTCCAATAACAAACTAATGTTTGTCATCAGAGTGAAGGTTGTATTAAAGTATTAACATTTCTAAGTATTAACATCAGACAAAGAAGAAGCTAGCTGTATCATATTTTACAGTACAATTGAAAGTAAAATCATAAGGTATACAAGGTTGCACTGTTATCAAGAGTTCCAGTCCAGCCTATACTGAAAAGTGATCTAAAATACAGAATGTTAATTCTTGTACTGATCAATTCTGTCCTAAGCAGATCTCACTGTACCACCACTCCATTTCTCTGCTGATTTGGCATAATGATGGAAGAAATTGGCTTTAAGGTTGTAAGGTCAATGTCAAAAGTGATCAATTTTGATAGTACTCATCGTTGTTGCTTGTTTTGGTCTTTTTCTTTGCTTGAAAATATCACTTAACCAAAGGCATGATTCTGAACATAAAGTTACAAATCAGCTTCCCAATCTTCAGCACTTATAGAAGACAGAAATGGATCTAAAGTCGCTTGTTAATACCAGAAACCCAGCACCCCAATCAATTCCTTATTGTGGAAGGAGTACTTCTAACACACAAACCCTTAATGGGATCTTCTCAATATGAGGGCCTTATATATATTGCCTTGCCAACACTGGCTTCTTAGAGTTGAAGAATGTATCAGAATTGTGACAACAGACCAGGGACTGAGGTACAGTGCCTATTCTGGAAACATAATTGTCAATGGAACTTTCCATCCAGAATCCATACTGGCAATTCATGGACAGAGTTAGAAAGAAAAGAGATTTTCAGGTAACCATGAATGTTATACTGTGGTGGATAAGAATTCAGGCTCTGTGAAGCCTTGAATGAATGCTTTATTTCAATCAAAATCTCAATCTAAGAACCCTTTTGATGTTACTCCATAAAGCAGCATAATACTGCTTTACACACGTTTATTAAAGATAATAAGCTACAAAATCAGAAGGCTTCTCTACCCAAAGATGGTGGAAATAACAGCTAGTGAAACAGTATTCATGTTTCTTTTGATAACCTATACCAGTGGTGGCAAACCTTTTACTTTACCCATTTATTTCAACAAGCCGGCCTGGCCTGATACCTTGGGGTTTTAATTTAAATCTAATTGCATTTTAATTGAATTAATTTTAAACTGAATTTTAACTGTTTATATCTTAATCGCTTAATATTTTTAATCTGATTTTAAATTGAATTTAAATTATGATAATGTTTTAATTAGACAGCCGTTATTTAATTATTTTAAATAGGTTTTAAATTATCTGTATTTTGTTTTTACTAGCTGTGCACCGCCCCGAGTCCCTAGGGAGAGGGGGCGGTATATAAATCAAATAAAACTAAAACTAAACTACTTACTGAGTGCCAAAAAGTATGTGCTTTGCGTGTGGCTCCTCTATGTGCGCTGCATGTGCAACTGCACCATCTGCGCATGTATGCAACTTTTGCACATGGAATGCATGTGTGCTATGTGCAGGCACTCACGCACACATGAGCAATCGCGTGTGCCAAGACCAGCTGGATCAGCTGGATTTGCTGCTGCAATCCTATGCATGCACAGCGGATGCCTGAAGACCAGCTGAAGATCATGCATGTATGCATGTGCAATTGCATGTGCATGCTCAGCTGGAGGTAAGTTGGCTGACAGCTTGTGTGCCCAGCAAGATGGCTCCACATGCCACCTGTGGCACTCATGCCATAGGTTCGCCATCACGGACCTATACCAAACAGAAAAGCAAAGAATGGTAGCATGAAGCATGTATCCTATGTATACTTTAGACTTCAGGATCATTATAGGTTCCTCAGGGAAGAGATGCCTGCTCTTCAGACTTTTGGGGAACAATTAAATTCTACGTTGAGCCTTTGGGACAATAAATCTCTACAACCCTCAGAATGGTGGAACCATCTTCCCATATTGCTGCCTCCAAAGATATGAGCTTTGTGTCACTCAGTCTCAGTATCAGCAAACTGAATAGAAATTGATGAAAAGGCCTTTGTGTTGTCTTTTTTCTTTCAGGCAGTACGCTCTAAGGCAAAGGGTTTAGTGGATTATTTTTATCTTAGTTCTTCTTAGCTATCCAGGAAGTTAATTGAACATGCTGACTGGAAATAGCCCAAAAAGGGTCTTTAGTGAAAAAATAGCATATTTTGTTAATTATTGAATTTTACAATTACAGGTATCACTTAAGTGGATTTTTTTTTCTCCAATCAGGTTTTTAACTGCATATAGCTTCTCTAAAATGCTGCTCATATTTGTTCTCTGATAAAACTAATACAATAGTGATGGTCTGTTACACTTATATGGTTTTGCCATTTGCCTGAGGTAAGCCATATTAATGGTCTCATTTAATCTTTTCTGCTATATATTCCCATGTTAGCTATCTATCATTATTCATTATTATTCTTTTTCTATAACAAGCATCACTGATCGCCTATTAATGTAATGCAAAAGTCCCCTAGTATTTCTTTATTTTTCCTACAGCAGTCATAAACAAACATTTAAAAAAAAAACTTCAAGGTAAGTCCTTAGGTTATTTGTTTATTCATTTGGTTTCTATGGCTGCCCATCTCAACCAAGTGACTCTGAGCAGCAATCAATCATAAAATGCAAACCAAATATAAACAATACAAAAATAAACACAGTAGCTGAGAAAAATCATAACAATAGACTTATGGCTATTGTGAAAAATTGACCCTTAACACACTCAGAATCTCAGGCCTAATACATAACCAAGTCTCCAAGGTCTTACCAAAGCCAATAGAGTCGAGGTCATCCTAATTTATTTTCAGTTCGCTTAAATGGTTAAAATTGATAGCCAGGATTCTTTCAACACATAACACATGTAGTTACATGTAACAGTCATGGTGGAAATGTTTAACTCACGAGATACTGGCTACCTTTGTGCTTGCTCTTCCTGGTTCTTGCATTTCTGTATCACAATTACGTAAGATTCCTTGCTCATTTGCCTTTTTTTCAGGAGGAGGATCTATATGAGCTCTGCCATCTTTGTTTTTATGAATTTTCTAATTTGCCACCATTTAAAAAGTGATGGTGGCAGGAATACTATGATTGATGTTGTGCGTTTACATTATTGATATTGTGAATTTGTATTATTTATCTCCGTATACTCAGGATACAAATCTAGACTATACAAAGCTAATTTATTTTCAGGTATTAGACTTATTTTTAGAAATTCCACTAATGGTGTTTTTATTTACAATACTATACACTGTAAAAAGAATACAGGTAGTCCCTGACTTACAACCATTCGTTTGGTGACCAAAGTTACAACAGCACTGAAAAAAACTGATTTATGACCATATTCACACTTATAACTGTTGTATTATCTCCATTGTTGTCATCAGAATTCAAATGCTTTACAACTGACATGTATTTATGATGGTTGCAGTATCCCAGGGTCATGTGATCATCATCTGATAAGCAAAGTTAATGGGAAAGCCAGATTTCACTTAACAACCATGATACCAACTTAACAACTGCAATGATTCACTTAGCAACTATGCTAAGAAAGGTCATCAAATGGGGCAAACTTACTTAACGTCTTGCTTCACAACAGAAATTTTGGGCTCAATGTGGTTACCTATACATTTACAAATTTTAATGGGTGTACATTAAACCTGTAGTCCTCAGTGTCTTCACAGGTGTCCATTGTAAGCTCCCATCTATTTTAAGGATATATAGTTACCTTACCATTTTGTGATATTTGCACCAGAAATATATAAAATTTTCTTGTCTTGTTGCATAAAGCATAACTTAGCTGCCATTGGGACTAACTCTGAAATGCCCTTATTTCAAACTATTATAAAAACTCAAGGTTCAGATTTTCCTTCATGCTAAACTGGGATCTTATAATTACCTTGTGTTAGTATAGGAATTTGTTGTAGTTACTTCATGGCAAAGCCATTCATTTGGACCATTCTCTTTTCATATATTCTCAAAATGAACACTACAAAATCAGAACTTAGAGATCATTGCAGATTCTCTCATACTGTACAAATAACTTACTTTTCACTTTCTTTCACTTATTTTCTTTGCAGGACAAACATTTTATGTTAAAGAAAGCTAAAAGATTTAACCTCAGGTACTTTCTGTAAATTTCAGTGGAAAATTACAGGACTGTCTACCTTAGGATAATCTCAGCATTAAGACTCTCGGACATTTGATACTTTTCTATTATACAGGAACAGTAGCTTCTCCAGTTCTATTTGGAGTGCCTTGATGGAAAGATCCAGCTGGTGAAGCCCTAAGAACTTTGGCTTTTACCCAAGAAAAGGCAGACTTAAAGACTTGTGGATGGTTACAGTATGCACGAGTCACATTCAAAATACCAGAATGAGGTGCAAAAATATCAATACTCACTCTTTCATCATTTTGAAAGGTTGGAGAATTTGGAGACCCAAGATTATCAAACATTGTAAATAGAGACTGCCTACTTAAATCTAAAAATATTGATTCACATCTGCTAAATCTACCTCTAAGACAGTTTTAGAATTATGTTTTTCAAACAGGAGCCTACAAAGTTGCAGAGCAAAATGTATTTAAAACATCAGCACACAATTTATGATCAAGAAACTAGCCTCTGGTATTCAGTGAGGGAGAAAATGTTTACTTTGAGATGTACATAAACTAGCTCTTTTAATTCTGGCTATTGTGTATGATCATTAAGAGCTCTCATCCTATAGGCTCAAACTTTACAAGAAAAAGTAATGAACCTACAAGCAGTCTCCTTTGTGAAGTGTGTCCCACTTTTACTCCACCTATTCCGAAAATATTTGAAGGAAGTCAAAGAAACAGTGGTAATTACTATTAAGAAGACAGAATTATTTCCACGTATTTATGCAGGAAAAAACCTGATTTCAATATGTTCCAGCAGCATATTCTTCTGTTGAAGAAAGAGAAAGATGCACTAATAAGAAAATACTCTCTTAGATGCTCCATGTGAATCACTTCTGAAAAAGGATTATGGCAATTAAAAAAAAAAAGATGACTTCTTCCAAATCTTAAAGTTTGAAATTTGGCAATTTATTCCTGGAAATAAATTTTTAGTAATTTCCATTGTAATTTAAAACATTCCCAGCTTATACCAGGTATAAAAATAAAAACCAGCAACTCACAAACACAGATTTTAAAAAAGATAAGTCTCAAATATTTGTTTGCAAATCTACTTACGTTGTAAGTGCTATTGAATCAGGTTTTTCACATGGAACCTTTTTGCTTATTCAGAAAATATCCTGGGAATGGAATTAGAAAATATTGATGTTTAGTATTTGAAATCCTTCTAATTCTATCTATTTTTCCATTCTTTCCACAGAAATGTTAGAGATGGAAGTGCAAAGTATTACCTTATTATTCTTCCTAATAGATCTTCATCTGTACCGTACAAATGACTATCCACAAAAAATGCCGCTACATTTCCCACCAAAGTGATACCTATAAGATACCCCATCCAAAGTGGGTGGAAATGTCAGTGTCTTATAGAACAAATATGGGTCCATTTTTGGCCTCCCAAACCCTCCGTGCATCCCGTTTTTACCTGATGCTGGGGAGGGCAAAAACTGGACCCATGGAAGCATCCAGAGGTCAAAAACAGGCCCTGCAAAGTGCTTCTGGATGCCGGGGAGGGCAAAAACAGGATTCGCAGAGGGTTTGGGATTCTATTTTGGTTTGGGATATTATTCAGCTTACCTTTGAATGACTTGCAAGGCCTTATTAGCCACATTAAGAAGTGGAGTCAAGACATCATTTAATTGCATATTTAGTTAATCAAAATACAACAAAGTTCACATGACTAAACTTACTAGTTTTATATTTAATCATTTAATACATGGAATACAACTTGGTAGCTTTTGGAAGATTCTGGGACTCTTGTGTAACATTACTTCTAGCTTATGAATATTAAAATAGTGTTAACATGAGCGTATATGTATATGAAGGGGCAAATCAGCATCAACATGGCTTGTATTAAAGACATGGCTTGTATTTCAAATGTCTACTACACTGATAGAAAACAGAGAAATGTTGGGCACTTAGCTCCAATCTTTTCCACATTGATTCAGAAACAAACCCCAGTACTTTAAGCAAGTATACTCTAAAGAAAGCATCCATATGCTTTCAGTCTTAACTCAATCATCTGATAACAGATCAGTTTTAAAAACCTAAAACTATTAGTTTTATTCATAGAAATGGCTACAATGTGCTCATTCTAAATACAACTGGAGTGTATATCTAGATTTACACAACATACCTTATGAACAATGATTTGCAAACCACAATTGCTGTAGGCATGAAAGCTAAGCCAAGTTACGATTTGTCTATGGCTTAGTCAGAACAAAATAAATTATCTTATGTCTTATTATTTATTTATTATTTAAATTTATATACTGCCCCCTCTCCCTGAGGTCTTGGGATGTATACAATTATTTCTAAGGAAGTTTCCAAGGAGTGACTGTAACACACTTTTGTTGCAAATGTCTGGCAGCCATTTAGGCAAATCTATTTATTACAGTGTATTTACATATCTCACTGACTCATGGAAAATTCCAGTTAATGTAATTTTGATTTGATTAAGTATTTCAGACAAAACAAGGACATGGTTTTCCTTCCAAGAAAAAATACCCGATTGCATAGATAATCTTTCTGGCCCAGCTATTGAGGCAATACTAATAATACTATATTCAACCATCAATTTACTAAAAGTACACCGACAGGATCTGAGGTAGCAGCCAAGGCATTCAGAAAGCAAACCTCGGCTGATCCGCTAGATTTTGCAGCCCAGATGGGGAAGCCCCACCTAAAAAGAAAGCGGGCGCTCGAATTTCCAGCCACTTTCCTTTAGTCCGAGTTTCGAAGCCGATTGTGATTCATAATTGCCTTCTGAGGGAGCGGAGGTTGTTTTAAGGCCGGAATTAGGGATGCGAAAGCAAGGCAGACGGACGCAGCTGTTCTTATAGCCTGAATGCCACCCCCGCTTCCTCCCACCGAGTCGCGCTCGGAATTCAGGCCTAGCGCAGGTCCCGCCTCTCGCCGGGGCGGGGTTCTTGCAAGCCCGCCTCGATTTCTTTGTGTTCGGCTGCTGGGGCGGTGTGGAATCGGCGAGGGTTTCTTAGCGCCGCTGCCGAGGGTGCTTTCTTCCTCAGCTAAAGCCCCAGCTGCCGGGTACCGGCCGTGCCTTGTTTCTTCCCCTTGCGCGTTGCCTGTGATCGCCATGTCGCTAGCATCCAGCCCGGACGCGGGTTTCTCCAGCGAGGAGCTACTCGCTCTCCGCTTTCCGTTGCACCGCGCCTGCCGCGACGGAGACTTGCCCGCCTTGTGTGCCCTGCTTCAGAGCGCGCCCCGGGAAAGCCTAGCAGCCGAGGACTCCTTCTACGGATGGACGCCCATCCACTGGGCCGCGCATTTCGGAAAGGTGAGAGAGCATGAGTCCGCCCGGGTCGCCTTCGAAAGCAATCCGGCGCCCAGGATGGGTCGGGGGAAGGGAGACTGCGGTTTCCTTCGGGGCTTGGCGAAAGCAGCGGGGGCGAAAGCGCGCCGCCGCCGCCGCCATCTTAAAGGGTTTCTCCCGCCTTGCTCGCCCCGGTGTGGCCGCGGGTGGAGAAACGGGTGAGTAGAGCCGCCATACTATGCACGCATCTTGCCTGAGATCTGCACGTAATTTTTGTCGGCAGCTATCAAAGGCATCTAATTATCCAGGTGCAAAAGTGCACTCTCGGAGCAAGAGAGTAGAGGGCGGGGTGATGTTCGCTTTGCTGGCCGCACGTTGCAAATGCCCTTATCGTTTCCCCTTTATAGACCTGTTTTCGTATTTAGAGCGTTAAGAATAAAGATCATATGGAGGCTCATTTTGCACAAGAGAGTTCTTGTAGGGAAAACAACGCAAAAACGGAATGAGGTGGAATTAAAGGCTGAGTGAGGAATTAATCACCGTACCTAGGAATTTGTCATTTTCAGACGGTTTCTTTACACTTAAGTAGCACCCAGGTCCTGTCCTTTTTCTTAACTTTTTTCATACTTTGAAGGGAACTTAACATACAAAAATATAAACATTGCCCATATGGGTTGCTATTTGATAATTCTTCCCTAGGGCGCATTCCCTCATGGTCTGCTTGTTAAGAGTGTTGTTATGCCTTCCAACTCTTCAGATTTTCCTCTCCAGACAGTGATTATCTCTGGTAGTTATGATTACCTGTACAGTATACTCAGTGTTGGTAAAAGTTCTTCTGGCTCTCAGGTCTCAAAAGATTCATACAGTTCTGGGTATACATTTGGTTGTGAAAGCTCCTTGGCTGACAAATGTAAAAAATTCTAAATAATTCTAAAGTAAATGGTGCCACCACTTAATATCAGGACCAGATCATCTGTGGTTCCTACACTTCACTTTGTCTCTCTTTCCCAGCTTTGTGACCAGGATGGTTGAAAAGTGACAACCCAGTTTGCTATATATTGAGATGTGGGACATATGAGAATAATCTATATCCTACTACAATTAAGATTCCAATAACCTGGGTGAAACAGTACACCAAAGGGCAACAGTTTTTGAACCAAGATACCTTAAATTGGCCAATTTAAAAATGCATTCAAAATCTTGGACCTATGACTCACATGGAATTAAAATTTTGGCTAATTTTATAGAACATTTCATGACATACAAAGCCAGTTTATGACATACAAAATGTCACAAACCATTTCTTGTGTTCATGTTTGATTGTGCTGTACAGTTCAACGTGGATTATTTTCAAAGCAGATATATCTAGATGTAACCCAACTTTTCCAGTGAAAGCAATACATTACAAGCTCTGTCATTGTTGAAGACATTGAGGAATCTGGCAAGGAAATACCTTTGAAATGACCCAGCAGGGCACAGAGTGTCTAGTAATGTATTAAACTTGCTGTTACTTGACTATCAACAATTCTGGGAAGCTTACAAGATAAAAAAAATTGTGATAAAATCGGTAAACATTAAAAAAAGTAAAAGATGAAAATGCCAAGCACAACAGAGACTCCGTAAACTCCCTTCAGGGACACCCCTGATTATATGTATGATGAAGCCCACCACCTTTGCCAATCTCACCTTCTCCAAACTATTAATGTGGTCCTTTGCTACTCAGTGGCTGACTTTTGTGTTCAACAATATTTCTTGTTCCCCGTATTTGCTGACTTTCTCAAAGATAGCCAATGTAAACAGGTCATAAAAACCAAGAAGTGCTTTGAGGGTGGAACTAGAGTACTCCTCCCTTCTTAACAGTTAAGATAGCAGCTTTCTCTTTTGTTTTCAGAGATTCCCTCATGAGATACAATGTTTACTCCTGCAGAGTAACTCAAGGATCTTTTACATGAATTGTTTAGTAGTCTTTGGGGGGGTTTGCATAAGGGGATATGCGGTTGGGTGAGGGAGATAGTCCTCAATTTACAACAGTTGATTTAGTGGCTGCCTAAAGTTACAAAGGCACTGGA
Organism: Myanophis thanlyinensis; assembly: GCA_017656035.1. Taxonomy (NCBI): domain Eukaryota; kingdom Metazoa; phylum Chordata; class Lepidosauria; order Squamata; family Homalopsidae; genus Myanophis; species Myanophis thanlyinensis. Next base: position 7,784 of record JAEANM010007941.1, on the reverse strand, counting down.
AAAATGAATTATGGCCAGTTTTTCATATGATTGTTGCCTAATCTCATGGTCACATGATCAAAATTCAGATGCTTGGCAACTGGTTCATATTTATGACGGCAGTGTCCCAAGCAACTGACAAGCAAACTCAATGAGGAAGCCAGATTCATTAATAGCCTTGTTACTAACTTAATAACCATGGCAAGGAAGGTTGTAAAATGGGACAAAACTCACTTAACAACAGAAATTTTAGGCTCAGTTGTGATTCTAAGTTGAAGACTATCTGTAAAGCAACTTCTCCTGATGGTATTCAACAGTTATAAGAGAGCCAGTTTGGAAACTGGGAGTGACTGAGACCTCCCATTTTAGGCACAAAGCCAGCTGGGTGATTTAGAGCTATTCAGTCTCTCCCAGCCCTAGGAAGAAGGCAAGGACAAAATCATTTCTGAAAATCTTGCCAAGAAAAACAGCAAGCAGTTGCTAGAAGTTAAAGTTCACCTAAATCCCACACCCTAAAAAAACACCCCCAAATCGTGCCCTATTGAATTCTACACTGTAGCTTCCTTTCCTGGAATCAGATGTACTGAATTTGATCTTAGGTTCAGAACCAAATAGCCAACCTATTTCTTTTTATTTGCCCAAAAGAATAAAATATTCATTTGCTATTTGGCAGATAGATTTTTTAATCTATGCGTGAGTTGGGGAAGCCAATGCTGAAGGAGGTTAAGAATGTTCCAGAAACCCTTATTCTTCCTCCCTGCATGTCTCAATGTTTGTTCTTGGTAGGGTACCAGGTAGGGTGAAATTTATCTTGAGTTACCATTAGTGAACTTTTGCATACCTATTAATAGTTCGTTATATTTTAATTATATGTTTGTTCTTTGCCCTAAATGCATAACAAATACAGTTTTATTTCAAAATGTGATTACCTAAAGAAGCTCTAAATTGACTTACATTTCATTAAATATTTAAAAAATTATAGATTTATAAATGCACTTGGCTCTGTAATTTCTTTTTATTTACTGTCCAGTTTGTTCAAATATAGTTCTGCTATGATATATTTTTAAGCTTATTATTCCCACAATCTGAAGATGCCTTATTCGTAACTGATAAAATTATGGAAGTCTTTGATCAGTGACACATTTTTTAGAATACATACCGTCACATATATATAGAATTTAATTTGTCAGTATAAATAACTCAAGTCCTTTTTCTGTTCCCAAATTATCCCATACTTTCTATAATGCTCGTGGTGTTTGCTTATTTGTTGTTTCTGTAGGCTAGCCTCAAATCCAAAATCTTAGGACAGGATAGGGCAATTTTTGGATGGCAAACGATCATACTTGAATGTCTGAAGGTTATAGATCAGGTGAAAGGCATCAGAAATGTGAATGGGGTTCAGTATTTAACAAAGTTCCATGTTTTAACATGAGGCTTGCCTGACATGTGGCTTATTCTGTGATTTTCCTTTATTGCTACCCTTTCCTATATTCTTCCCTCAAAATTTTTCCATTGTCCTTTTTTAGCAATCATACTTGAAGAGAGCTATAAACAATGGCTTAGACTATTTGTTCTCATCCAGTATCAGGATATAAGTTATGCCGTAGCCAGTATTTTAGCTACTGTGACCAGAAGCAGATTTTCAAAGAATTATATTTTAAACATTCAAGAATTGGATGCAGAACTAAACATTTAAATCAAGATTGATTAATCTTTAAATACCTTATATTAAATGCACAAAATCATTTTGTAGAAAGATTGAATGGGAAAATGGGATGGAGAATTCTTTTATTGTGATCCGAAATAAAAGTTAAAGTCTCATTTAATTCCTTGTAATGTCGTACAACAAGAATTAGAAACTTTTGAGGCCCTACAAACATAAGCTTGAAGGACTTCTGGTGTGACCCTGGGTTTCCATAGCTTTGGCCCTTTCCTGATTGTATGAGTGATTGGTGTCCATTTTTCATCTTGGGTACTGAGGAGCTTAATTCTGTAGTTCAAAGATTCATTTCTTTGGATCAAGCAGCTATGGAAGGTAGCCTCCAAGTTTTCCTGATGCACAGGGAAAAAAACGTTATGTTGTTATCTGGGAAAGGAGATTAGTCTCAATGCCAATAGTGCATCCTGGATTACTCATCTCTCTCCAGCCTTGAAGTTGAATTCAGTTCATTTCTTTATCTTAGTAGAATCTGTATTAATTAGCATCTCAGGCAAAGTTATGTCAGGAAATTACAATATACAGGATTTTTTGCTTGTATAAATATAATTAACATCTAAGTGTCTTTCAAAAACATCAATGGCCTAATTAAAAGGAAGGAAGGTCTTAGGTTATTTTTTAAAAACCAGGTATAAGTGGCCAGGCAGTATGTTCCACAATATGAGGTTTCCAACAAGAAGACTACTCTCCGACCCATTTTCCTTCATCTTTGGGGGATGTGGGAGAGGAAGTGAATGCTTAAACAAGTCATTTGTATTACTGGCTGTGCAGGATCATTTTCAGCATGCTGGCCCCAAGATAATTCAGTGGCACATCAGGTAGATCTGTATAGATAATGATCAGATCTGAAATGGGTTCAGAAGTTTGACAGGCAGCGTGGTGACTAAAATATGTATTATTCTACACTAATAGTACAGGCCTGTGTTTTTGCAAGAACCATGTCTCAGGAAGGTATAATACTAGTCAACATCAAAAAACAATATGTTAGAAATTGTAATATTTATTTCTTAGGTAAAAACAATTAAGAAAGAATATTTAAAACATTCCCTTCCCACAATTTGGGCTAGGCTGCCTCTTTTTACACCAAAGAACTGCTCCTTTCCCAACAGCTTTCTTCAGATTCCTCTATGGAGTCTACCATCCAGTACTCTGGCTTTTACATTTGGTGTCATTTATAGTTTCTGTGGCCTTTTGAAAAGCTCATTAGCGTATGCTGGGTTTAGTCAGTTGCATGATCATGAGAATATGGGTCACCAAAGTCTCCTGATTCAGGTGGTCAGACTCATAATTGGTGTGCCAGAAGCTGGGTCAAGGTCCCTCAGGCCATGGCCTCCACTTCAGAGGGGAGTTACAAGTCCAGGAGCATTCCTAAATCACAACCTTGTTTGTTTGGAGGGTTATAATTCTGTTTAACCATGTTAGAGGTTATCAGAGTGAGAATGCCAGTTGCTTTAGTCCAGTTAAGTCTTAGAAGCGCAAAATATAGTAATTTTTAAGATATGGGAGAGACCTAGAAAAGAAAATAATGGATATAAGAGGGGATTCTATTCTGGTGTTGACATATAGCTGCTTAAAGGGACTTTATTCTAATATACAATAAGTTTATGTAGGGACAAAAGGAAAGAGACTTGTTTTATCCAAATGTCATATAGAATTTGTGTAAAGATGTTGGCTGTAGAATGTAACAGCTAATACTGATATGAAGTCAACTAACATGCTGAAACATCATTTTTTCCTCCTTTTATAGCTGGAATGTCTAATGCAGTTAGTGAGAGCTGGAGCGACTGTAAATGCATGTACAACACGTTTTGCGCAAACGCCAGCCCATATTGCTGCTTTTGGAGGACATCCTCAGTGTCTCAACTGGTTAATTCAATCAGGGGCCAACATAAACAAGCAGGTATCACCATTTTTTTCACATTCTAAATGCTATTCTAAAAATGTGATCCAATGCTAATTCAAGAAATTCTATTGTTGCTTTTGGATATAGTTGCTTTCATGCAATCGCTGGATGCTTGCAGGTTCTGAGACACGTTGGAGATGAGGATTTGCATTCTGTGTCCCTCTTTTGCATGTTCTCAGTTTTGGAACAAGACCTGCACATCTAGAGTTACTGTGTCTTATGGAAGTTACTATATTCAATTAGAAAGTAGTCTCTGTGCTGATTAATCATTACATAGGTCAGTGAACAAAAGGAATGTTGTACTTGCATTATATGAAATATGAGTGGAAGCTTCTTTTAACACAGTTCCCAAGCGAAGATGCAGAACATGCAGTCATCTTCAACCATTCTCTTCACATTCTGCAGAAAAATATTTAATTATTTTAATATATATTTAATGTAAGTCTTTATAAAACCCTGAATATATTTGAAAAAATTAGCTAAAAACGAAACTACAGTTAGTTCAGAATAAAACTAAATCTTAAATATTGGAAAACACTGTTGTAAGCAATAAAAGGCTTAGTTGGACAGATGTACTGGCTTAATCAACTTTTCTTAATTTTATTGTATTTATCAAATCATTTCATGCATCTGAAATAAGACAGTGGAAGTCTGTTGCGTTACATAGAAAGATGCTTCCCTTTCGAACCCAGAGCTCTCAGATGTATCACTGAAGATAATCATGGTATCTATACACTACATTTTAACCAGAGTAGGCCCTGAAGCTTCTTAGAATTACATCTTATATTAGATTGTATTTTAAGTGATTTGTTGATAATTTTTTCATCTGCTGGAAAGTTCTAGACCAGACGTGTCAAATACGTGGCCCCGCAAGCAGGATCTGGCCTGTGATAGGCCATGGTGTTGGCCCATGAAGCCATCCCAGAGACAGTAAGGGGCCAGTCCTTGCCAGCCTGGCTACGCCCACCTAGTCAGCTGTGATGACCAAGCCACGTCCATGTCAGCCTCCAAGGGCAGACAAATTTCTGATGCAGTCTGCGACGGATCTAGTTTCTGTTCTAGGCAATATCATCCAGGAGAAAGATACAAAAAATAAACATGGGGATACTGGATAATGATGCTCAATGGAAATAGCCTCCCAGATACGTTGAAACATAGCTATAACAATGCTTATCCCTTCCTTGATGGCATCTGAATGATCCCCAGTTCTCGGATTCATGCAGAATTATTTGATAGACCTGCTACTGAATTACAATAAAGTTTTTGAAATCTAACTAAAATTATAATGGAATGCAAATCCAATTAAACTGCCTGATTTTTAAAGGATTTTGGAGTTTTGCAGCTTTCTTCTTAGTTTTAAAGTTACTTCAGTTGAATACAAATGGAATGGCCTTGGCAAACCATGTAGCCAAAATCCAAAATTTAAGGTATTATGAAATGCAGTGATATGGGAATTATCTTTCAAGTGATACAGGTAGTTATAGACTATGACTGCAGTTGGGACCAGATTTCCCATTGTAAATTGACAAACCCATGTAACCAGTTTTACGAGATTTTTTGTGGTCATTAAGCTAATGCTATGGTCATAAGGGCAAACCCTTTCTTCCAAATGGACCTTTTATTGCCTGAAACTAGTAAAAAAAAAAAAAGAATCGCATGTTGAGATCATGTGACTGCGGGATACTTCATCCAGTCATAAAGGTAAGAGTTTCCAAGCATCCAAAATGTGGGTACATAATTTTGTTTGTGACATCACATGACATTTTACAAAGGCCATAAAATATTCATTCTGGCCAATGGCAAGTCAAGGACTATTTGTAAATAGTAGCGATAAGAGATTTCAGGAGAGGAAAACTGGCTGATTTGTTATTCCCTTTCACATTGCTATCTTAATCAGTAATATATGTAGCAATGAATGTGGTTCATCAGCTTATATATCCTACTGTTAGAACTTCTGTCACTCAAAACAATTCTGAATAAAGGTACCTATTTAGCAGGTGTTGCAGAGATTCTATTTTCAGCTGTGTAACTATGATGTAGAAAGTAGAGAAGAGGAATTATGGCAGATTAAATGATTTTCATTTTGATTCAATATCCATTTGTCAATTTTGAAAGTTACCATAGTTGGTATTGCATAAGGATTTTTCATGTATTATCTGTCTGTCTGCTTAAAAACTTGCTTTCTGCATTAGCTAGGACAATGATGTCCTGTTAAATTAGTCTAGATTTCTTGTCCTACAACAGGGGTGTCAGACTATTTCATTGAGGGCTACATCAGAGTTGTGTTTGACTTTGGAGGGCCAGGTGTGTATGACTGGGGGTGGGAGTGGCTGGGCTGCGTGTTTGACACAGGCTCAAGATGCGTTTTTTCCCCTTCTTTCTTTCCATAGTTCTTTACTATATCCATTTTTCTATCTCTTCTACCAGATATTACAACAAACATTTATTACTTATTCTTCATACGCCACTAAACATATATATATCTATATATATATCTTGCCCTGGCTTGAAGCAGAAGGCACCAGCGAGTGGGATCTCGCCGAAACATTGCGAAGAGATTCTGAAACTTACATGGGAAAAGACCCGAATAGACCTAGACCTGCATACCTACACGAACCAACAGTTCTCTGAATTGCTTAGAAAGTTAACAACCAGTTCTAGCAAATAGGTGTGAATTGGTTAAATCCCACCTCTGGACATAACTCTCTTTTATTTATTTATTTTATTTTATTTATTATTCAAATTTATATACCGCCCCATCTCCCTAAGGACTTTATCACCATTACTTTCATTTAGCTTTTCTAAGAAACTAAGTTTACATTGCTAAAAAAGGACCTAAGATGGCTAAGCAAAGACAGACCTACATGGGAAACTTGGAAATACCAAGACTATAAGGCTAGATTGGGGAATAGGCATGGCAAACCAACTTTATATCATTGTCAAGATGGATGCAAACATAAAGTCACTTGGAGTTGAACTCCACTTGAAATATTATATCTTTTATCCTTTCCTTCCCTGCCTGGAGGGAATGAGAAGGCCTTTTCCTGACTCAAATGTACCTATAAAAAGCTAATGTTCTGGATTATCTGTAGAAGCTTTTTGCAGGCGAAATAGAAGAAAAAATTACAGGGAAAGCAAAACGCAAGTGTTCAACCCAGTTGCTAAAACAACAGCATCCTTATTTGTGTATAAAGATATGCAAGGTTTTCTGGAGTTTGCTTAACTTAGCAGACATTTTATTTGCTACTTTCAAAAGATTCAGTTAACAGCAAGAAACTAAGGAAAACAGCACAAATAAGAATTTTTTGAAAATCCTGAATGCGTTCTTCGGACTACATTAACCTGAACATTTCTCAACCCACAACAGATGTTTCAAAGCCTCAAATGCTGCTTGCAAATTACAGAAGACGTTAGGGAGTCATTTTCCTAAAGAAATCTCAAGCCCCATCTGCAGAGGAAACCAATAATTCTCCCCCCCCCACAGGCCTCCGGGGACCCCACAGCTTTGATTGGGAAGCGTAATGTGTGTCCACCTTTACAAGAAATTGATGAGAGTGCTGTTGTCACCCTTAAGTGACTATCAGCTGGTGCCAGCAGATCAAAAATTGAGAGGGACACAGGAAAGTAATCCTTTCAAATTGCTGCAATATTTACTGGAAGAAGAGGCTTTCAGGGGAAATCAGGCATGTAATCCAGTAAGGCTTTGCCCATTCCTACTCCGAGCACACAGGAGGACCTATTGAAATATGGTAATCATGGCTCTGCTGAAACTCAGGGACGGAATGAAAATGATCAGAACGGTTGACAGAGTCGAAAGTGAGCAAAATGCAGGTTAGCTTTTTTTCCTTTCTCGCATCTGAGGATTTTCCAGTGGGGGTAGACTCAACTGAACTATGGAGTTATCTGTCCCTCCTTTTGCAGTCACACAACAGCTGTAGTTATTTGTACAGCGCTAACATGTATAATATATACAGCACCAAGCTTGTCTTACCTTCAGGAAAAATAAAACATGTAAAGGAAGTTGTTGTTGTTGTTGTTGTTGTTATGTGTGCATGTATATGTGGTGTGCGTGTGTGTGATTTTTAGCCCACTCACAACAACATTAGCTGTTTGATCATTCACTTTAATCCTATTCATGTAGACAATGAAGGTTCTAAATTTGAAATAGGAGAAGGAGAAGGAGAA
>JAEANM010007940.1:0-17357 GCA_017656035.1 Myanophis thanlyinensis | reverse complement strand
CCTTTTCACAATATTCTAATTTTCTGAGATGGTGGATTTGGGGTTTTCATGAGCTGTATACCATAATCATCTCAATTGTGACAAATCATGGCTTAAACTATCTTGCTTTGCATGTAATGAGTCTATCTCATATAGTTTCACCTTTTAAGTTGCATTTACTGAAATAAATAAACGTTTGCACGATATTCTAATTTTCCAAGTTTCACCTGTATATGTAATTCTGTTTTTGCTTACTACAATTTTCAGCACTCTAGGTTTCCTGCTTCCTGGTGTGTTTCCACTCATTTTCTTATGCTGCCCCTTACTGGATAGAATTGCCCACAGCAATTTCCTTTTCTGTTAAACTTTGCATACATTGAAGATATCTTCTGGAACAACTTTTTCCTGACACTGAAGTACATAAAACTGTATGCTTATCCAGCTTACGCCATTTATTTCAGCTTCAATTTGCCTATCATCCAATCAGAGCTTCCTGTATCAGATCTGCAGGGCTTTTATTCTCAACTGTCAAGATTTCCATGATCTTATTGGGAACTATTTTCTTATAATTTTCAACCTTGAGAAATGAAGCTTATAGTTTATTATTAGAGTTATTTGCAAACTTGCAATTTAGAATCATCTATAATCCCTAACCAAAAATTAGCAAGATGTTGTCTGAAAAATACAATATTGACATGCTTGAGGTTTCACTTTTTGCAATTCAATTAAACTCCAGCTAGGTTGTGCATCTGAGCAACTCTGCAGCACAATATATTGAATTGTTACACTAGGTTCTTACGTCATAGGCAATGCTTCAAAATACAGGAGCCTACATACCGGAGTAGTCAGTTCAGGAGTAGAGATTGGAGTATATGCACTGTTGAGTTTCACCCCACTTCCAAGATCAAAGTCACAAATTTTTACAGGTGATACCTGAAATGGAAGAAATAGGAAAAACACACATAAGTCAAACCACTAAGGAAATAAATTAAGCCTAATTAAAAGTAAACAAGCAGAATTACAAAGCGTAGGCGCACCTTATTGGGAGATTCACAGAGTATATTCTCAGGTTTTAGATCTCGATGTGCGATACCTAAGAAGTAACACAGAAAGACAATGAGTCATGTCCAAAACAACAATGCCAAAAATAGAGAAAATATTTGCTTTTTGGTGTTTGCAGTAGCTACTAATTCCATTGCACTTAAATCATTTCTAAAGTTACATTCAAACTTCATGAAATCTTCCTGGATATTTTCCAAATAATTGACAGGAGAAATAATATGCATTAGAATAATGGCATTAAAATAATATCTTCACATGAATCTTGAACAAATTACATAGTACAATCTAGGCATTTAAGAAGCATTTCTAACACACAAAATGAAATGTATTGGCTAATGGCCTATTTTTATAGCTTTTGATAAAGAGATGTGTGTATACTTGTAATGCTGGTACATTTTTTTAAAAGAACAAACAATAAAATATATTCCCTTTTTAAGTGTTGTCAATATATGGATACCAGCAGAGACTGGCTCTTTCACAAGCTAAAGCAGAATTCTAAAGAATTCTGAGGGGCGATGGCATAACTTCTAAAGTCAGTGTTTGACTCGCATTTCCACCCACACATTGAGTATTCACAACAGTGAGGAGAAAACCTATGAACCTTAAGTTTCCAAGGGAACTGGAAATGCATCAGGATGTGTAGGTCTTCAAAAGGACAGTTTTCTTTTTTCAGAATTTTGACCAAAGCAAATTGTTCAGCTGGGAAACAAAAAAGCACCCTGCTTCTAAACCAGAAGATAATGGGGTGATTGCATTGTATTGCCCAACTGTTAATATTTCTGCACACAAGTTGCAGCCTGTGTTAGTGAAGCAAGCTCAGGCACACTGATTCATTAGAGACAAAGAATCTCATATAGGATGGCTGGGGATGAACTACCATTCATCCATTGGTGCTTACCTTTGGTGTTGGTAAGAAAAGGCTATAATGGAGGGCAGGGGCAGGCTGGCTTCAAAATACCTTGTAATTACATTGTAATTTCAGTGTTCCTGTAACTGCACTGACCACTTCATGCCGATATTATAGATGTGTGACTAAGAGGAACCTTTTACTCACTTCAAATTTAATTAAGAGGGTTTTGGGTTGTTGTTTTTTTACTGACCACAGACAACACAGAAAGAAGCTGTGGACTTAAAAATAAATGTTTTACTTAAACATTTTTTAAAAATTTGAATTTATCATCTGTACCATTAAGCATCAATATTAAGGTAAAGTGGCGAACAAAACTTACATTGCTTTAATCCGTGGCATTAGAAATGACCATTTATACAATTAAAGACTTCCCAACACAAAGCTGTCTAGTTTGTACTTAAATACACCTAACAGAGCAGAACCACTATCTCCCTTCATAACTGGACCAATTTTCAAACTGCTCACATGCTTATGAAGTTTGTTTCTAATATTCAACTGTATTTCTGCCTTCCTAAACCTTAAATCCATTGTCCCACATCCCAGAGAAAGATCTTGACTTTCTGTGACAGTCTTAGCTATTTGAAAAACTCTACCAGAATCTTTTCTTCGCAATTCTAATTTCATTCTGCCTGTCTTTATCACACTTCATTTTTAATTTCCCAATCATCCTTATGACTACTATTTATGCTCATTATATTTATTTTAAGTTTTTATCACTAATGAATAGTGTGGCACTACTGTACCATTCCCAAGACTGTAATAATGGATTGGAAACTGGAAACTTAAAAATCTTTACAACCTTACGGTAACCAGGCTAAGTTGCATACATAATTCTGTATTTTTTTTAATAAAAATTATCCATACTACTTCATAACCCAGTTCTATTGCCCAGCCTCCTCCACATACTGCAACATATCTGCTTACAAGACATGTGGGTCACCTTTAAGCACATAGTTAATATAAGCATTATTCATCTTCTCCAGATCCCCTATAAGTCTCATTTACATTGAATCATCGTGCCCGTGCAATAGCTCAATATTGCCTATATTCATTCACTGTACCTCAAAGCCAACAACCAGTGTCAAAATCCCTATGCCAGTGGTGGCAAACCTTTTACTTACCGAGTGTCAAAAAGTATGCGCTTTGCACACGCCATCCGCACTTGTGAGACTCCAACCACATGCAGCTTTTGCATATGCAATACACATCCGCTGCGCACAGACACTCACGCACACGAGCAATTGCATGTACATGCACAGCAGAGACCCAAAAACCAGCTGGGTCTCTGCAATCACGCATGCATGCATGTGCATGCTCAGCTGGAGGTAAGTTGGCCAACAGCTTGTGTGCCTAGCAAGATAGCTCTGCGTGCCACTGTGGCACCCATGCCACAGGTTTGCCATCACGGCCCTATGCTATTACGTTAGAAAAAGGCATCTAAAATGCTTAAACATGGAAGTAAACTTAATATTATGCTGGTTTTTTTAAGTATACAAGCAAACCTTGCCTAGCCTGAAAGTCAATGGCTAATGAGATTGGAAATAAGAATATGCATGTTTTTACCTTTTGTGTGCAAGAAATCCAATGCGCAGGCAATGTCTCTCACCACCTGGCTGGCCTCCCTCTCATTAAAGTGCTTTTGCTTCTGTATATGAGTCAGGATAGAGCCTATAGAGGAAAGAGAGGAGATAAATGCTTTTCATAAAAGCCAGCATTACATTTAGGCAAAACATCTGGAGACACCAAATTTTGTAGTAAATATAGACATATTTGTGACAACTAAATTGCCCAGGTTCCTATTTCAACAAAAATAGCAGCAAAGGTAATTACTGAAGATAAATTGATTTTACAGCCCCCACATCACACTTCAATAGGTTAGAGACCATGCAGACTGGTCTATTTTCTTTAGAAACAAGTGTGACATTTACTCCAAAGTTGTTTAGACAAGATTGCTATTATAATCAGGAATGAAAAGTCAAAAGTTTAATCAAGAGTGTTCACATTTTCTGAACCTCCCCCCCCCACCCCAATCAAAGACTAATTTTGAGTAATAAATGTACAAATTTTTCCTGTGAAAATGCATATGATACTTTGTCACTGCAAAGAGGGATACATAATCTACCTTATTTTTTATATCTGGGACCAATTCTCAAAACTAAAAAACACAAATCTTCTGCACTTTACTATAATGTAATTATTCTGAGTGACTTCGTTTTTTAAAAACTATCCCAATATCTGGATAATATTTCAGCTTCACACAAGTATAATAATAATCTTTAAAATAGGCTATGAATGAAAATCTAAGCATTATGTAATATAAGATAAATACATATTTCTGTGAGAAATTTAATTATTAAATTAAGGCAGAGTGAATGTTATCACAAAATTGGGAGGGAGAGTTAAAGGACGGGGAATACATACTTACCTCCTCGTAATTTTTCAAACACAAGGTAGTACCTTATACTATCTTCAAAAAACTCTATTAATTCCAAAATGTTCCTTAAAAACAAGACACATTGATCATTCTAAGTCTTATTCTCTTACAACATCAAAAGGCACAAGTATCACCAAAAGTGTTATTTGAAATATTCTGATGTTTCCAGATAAACAATGAAATAATCAAAATTGGTCTAATCATAAAATCATCAGTATGAAGGTTTCTCAAATTAATCAGTTATCTTTAATAAATATGAAAAATAATTCACTTGTCTTGTGTTCTCTCTCGTTCCCAGGCACGGGAAATAAATAAGTAGGAGCCAAAAGGAACTGAACAATTTTGGTAGCATCAGCTACTTCAAGTCTACCCTTTTGTACTTTACCAACATAATTTACCCAGATGTTATTTGAGCTCTGCTTTCTATACATACACCAAGAATAAACAACTGCTGCAAATCTTATTTTTGTGGAATTTTTAACATACAATGTTTTATATTATTAATACTGTAATACTTACTTATTGCCCTGACACTGATACAATGTTTCCACTTCTCGAAATACCCGACTTCGACTATGTCCAGCATTTTTTTCAATTATCTGTTGCAAAAACAGACAGGTTTTTTTTTTAAATGGAAAACTTCTGGCAGAACAATTATTGCATTATTCCAATTCTGTCTGCCTGTCAAGACTGGGTTTTATTGACACATCAAAATCACTTCTTGTACCATGTTACAGATCCACTCAACTCTACGCCCTCCATATGAGCTTTCAGAAGCCTTCATGAAGCATTGGGAAGAAAAGTGAGGGAAATTCCTGTTGCAAGCGTAGAACATTTGCATGATGCTGAATGTTGTCACTGACACAATCTTTTAATTTTAATATGTTGAAGAGAAAAAAACGATTAGAGCTAGTATCGGGTGGAGAACTATAGCCCTTTTATGACTTGTGGACTTCAAATCCCAGAATTCCTGAGCCAGCATGAATTGAAGTCTACAATTCATAAAGGGGCCATGGTTCCCTACCTCTGAACTAATTAGTGTAATTAATAACTGGGTTCTTGTAGGTTTTCGCAGGGGAAAATCACATTTTTAAGCAATAACGCTCTTAATCAAAAGAAAAATTGTGATATTTTCCTCACCTTAACTGCATATTCCTTTCCAGTCTGTAAGCTAACTGCTCCCTGAACCTTGGCATAGGAGCCCTCACCAAGCATCTCTGCAGTGAGCTTGTATAAATCTGCCAAATAACAATAGTTATAGTAGTAGTAAAATAAATTAATCATCACCACCATTATCATAATCATCATCCCATATAAAAAAGGAATTAACAGTGGACAATTCAGTAAACTTAGCACCAATAACATATTTACTACTAAACAAGAAAATTTCATCAAGAAATTAAAGACAACAACAAAGTTTATCAGTTTTTCATGTGGAAAACATCACTTCTGAAAAGCTGTGATTCTATTTTACCTTCTAGATTTTAATTGCTAATGGTACTTCCTTTTCAATTATCTTGGAATAATATCAATGAAATATTAAATCATGCAATATGAATTTCAACTATAGGTAGTCTTCACTTAATGACCAGAACTGGGACTGGCAACTATCACTGTGACACCATCATTAAGTGAAACATCACTATGTACCAAGGACTTACAATATCAGTTCAGCCATGGTCATTAAGGGAATCACCTGTGGTCACTGAGATAATCACAAGCTGCAATTTTACTGCCAGCTTGTCTATCAATTCTGCTTGTTGAAAGCTGGATGTGAAGCTCGCAAGTGACAATCATGTGACCATTGGATGTTGCAATGGCCATAAATGTGGGCTAGTTGCAAAGCACCCAAATGGAGACAATATAACCTGCAATAATGGTAAGTTCAAGGACTGGTCACAAGGTTACATTTTCAATAATTACAATTTCAAATGGTTGCTAAACAGGGCTGTTGTTAAACAGGAAATACCTATATTTTGTTTTTCTTCAGGAAAGCCAAACAAGGACAATGCACAACAAGTAGAAAAAGGTAAGAAGTTGTTCTTTTAACCCAGTGTTTCCAACTTTCAGATGTGTAAACCTGAATTCCCCAGCTAGCCATTCAATTTCGCTGCACACATGTTGTGCATTGATAATAAAAGGATTGAATTGGGATTTTGGGAACTGAAATCCAAGTATCTTAAAGTTGCTGAGATTGAGAAACACGGATCAAACTGCAATACTTTTACAGTATTCCTAAACTAAGACTACCACAGAGATTAAAGACAAGCAAACAAAAATACGCAAGACTAAAACTACACCCAAACAAAATCCAAACAGTTATAAATAATCCAACCTTCAAATCTTCCAGGAAAATGATCTGTAGCTCTTGTTCTCTTTTTCTTTTTCCTTCGGCCATTGTCTGGTATGGGAAGAGGCTGGCTGTTAATTATCTCTACACAACAGAAAAAGTACAGCAAATCACTCTTTTGTTTTACAGTAAATATGTGAGAGCAGTATGACTTCATACTTTTAAATCTCTAATGTTCTCTTTTTTTTTAGTCTAGAATTTACTTTTTCTCCCTTTACTTTTTGAGAATTAACAAAAAGGTAATATTTTTGGTTATAGCCAAGGAACACTATTTTCAAGGTATAGGAGTACAGCAAAAAAAAAAAGTAAGAATAAGAAACAATGTACAAAATGTTTGTACAAATGTTACAAAACATTGGGTTCCCACACAGCACATCATAGGCCGACTTGGAATAGTTTTTTTCCTATTATTTCTCTCTATTTCAATGGTTAAAGCCAAGAATAGGACCTTCTTGTTCAGACACTATAAAATAACAAGCCATAATGCTCGGTTGGGGGAGCAGGGAGGAGGGAGGGAATGGCTTTGTACCAGGTTGTATCGACTCCAGGCAATGGAACTAAAGAAAAGAGACTCTGCAAATTACAGTGTGAAAAATCAGCAGGACACTAAAAAAGATTCTTGGAATGCAAAAATCCATTCAGCAGAAATATTACTCTACAGTGTATAGTAAATAAAGATTTCATAAAAACCCAGAAGGATGGCAAGAAAAATGCCTGGGAAGGTTGTTTTTTTTGCCATTTTGATTCTGAATTTTTTAAGTTAATGGTATAGACCAGTGGTGGCAAACCATTTTGGCATTGAGTGCCGAAAGTGAGCACGTGTGCCGACATATTGCGCAAGCACAGTAGCATGCGCATGTGCAGTCACGTGAGTCTCACACATGTGCAGTTGCGTGCTACCCACATGTGGCCTTGCCCACACATGCAGTTGTGTGACTTGTATGCAGTGTTTTCCATGCATGCGCAGTCATGTGACTCATGCAGCGTTTCCATGCATGCAGTTGTGCATGACTCATGCACAGCATTTTAGCCCATGCAGTCATGCACGACTCACATATCTTGCATATGCATACGCATTTACACAGGAGTCACACAGTTGCACAAGAGTCGCATGCGCATGCTCATGCACAGTCTGTGATTTGGGGTGACTGCCAGCGTGCTGGCAGAGATGGCTCTGCGTGCCAATTGGGCATGCGTGCCATAGGTTCGCCATCACAGGTATAGACTTTTGTCCTCATGGAAATATGATTATTGCTGCATGTCCATTTGAATGGATGCTCACAAGAATATCATAAAGATCTTAGAGAATGATCTTGCTGTCATATAAGCACTAAAAGCTTCCACCTACTGATTTAAGATTATTTTCCATCATTTCTACAAGTATTTTTTTATCTTCATGTCTTTCTAGATAAATTGGAGGAATTAAGAATCACTTAATTTTTTTAAATCAAATGCAGGATAAAATACATGTGAACAAATTTATCAGAAACCAAAAGAGTGAGCGTCTTAATATGCTGTACAAAGATGTATTGGTTGATTTGGCCATATTATGTTCTGTCAATCTAGGAAACCAGCTTATTCAGCAAACCAAATTAAAATAAACCATCATTTGATACAAAGGGTAAAGCCAGTTTATGGGATCCACAGGCAATAATTTTGATTTCATTCTAATCTTTCTACAGCACTAAATAGCCTTCAAAATAAATCCAGATGTGATTTTTTTTACAATTCCTGACTATTTTTATTTCTAAAAGATAAATGTTATATTTGTTGAATGACTACTAAACTTATAAAGTTTAGTGAACTGCAAAGGTGTACTAGCATTTTGAGGTCTATTTGCAGAAAAATTGCAGAAATTTTGCAGAAATTTTTAGTAAATGTATTGTTAAAATAATTATTTATTTATTAAGTGAATTAAAAAGTGTAATAACTTCCCATACCAAGTTAATAGTTTATCCACTCAGGAAATTACTGTTTTATTAAGTTCTGACCAATCTTGGTCCAAGAAATATATTTCTTCTCTACAGTATCTGCACTGGGCTGGCCAGTGTAGAGGCTATTTCAATCAGTTTTTCCCATACGACACATCAAAGGTTAAACAGCTTTCTTTCACACCAAAAAAAAGCTTGACTCGTTGCTATGTCCAAGTTGTGCTCAGACACATAAATCAAGTGTTACTTTTGCTATTTATTCTGCCTGTGGTTTTAATCAGAGATGCAAGACATCCTTGTATAACCTGTACTTTCCTAAGATACTTTCTGCTAGAATGAACCAGAATGACTGTGCCATTTTTAAAAAATGTGTAAGATGCAATCAATTGTTTTACCGCAATGTAATTTTGTAGCACCTTCCCTTCTAACTTACCTTGCAGGAGGTTTGCTTTAAAATTATATTAAATGAGCCTGGGAGCAATCTGTATTCATCTTCACAAAATATCTAAGGAAACTCAAGGGCATTAGTAGAGCCTCATCTAAACTGCATTGGGGCTGGCTCTTGAAAACTGTATGGACGACAGTCCACAACTTTGACCTGTGCCCAGAAGCAATCAATGATGCTTCCAGCATTGTACCGGCAAAGATTACATTCATTCCTCTTCCCATTGTCATCCCCTTCTTCTTACGCTCCTCAATCTTACCAAGCATAGTTGTTTTTGCTATGCTATCATTTGGTGCATCAGATGCCCCACTGATTTAGTTAATGCTTAACTAAAAAAGACAGAACCATACAAAATGAAGACTTGATCTAGCAGACCTTGACCTCTAATTTGTAGTAGGAGAAGAACCATTTGTTTCTCTCTGTTACCATCTAATAGTTATCTGGGTTTCTGCAGTACAGGCAGTGCTCAACTTATAACAGTTCATTTATCGACTGAAGTTACAATGAAAAAAGTGACTTATGACCATTTTTCACACTTAACCATCATTGCAGCATCCCCATGGTTGCGTGATCAAAATTCAGTCAGCTTGACAACTGACTCATATTTATGATGGTTGCAGCATCCTGGGATCACGTGATCACCTTTTATGACCTTCTGACATGATGTCAATGGGGAAGCCAGATTCATTTACCAACTCTGTTGCTACCTTAACAACTAATTCATTTAATAATTGTGGGAAGAAAGGTCGCAAAATGAGGCCAAATTCACTTAACAAATGTCTTCTTTAGCAACAAAAATTTTGGGATTCAATTGTGGTCATAAGCCGAGGACTAACCTGTACATTTTTGTGCAATTGGTATTCTTGAAAATATTGGGAAAGGTGTAGGTGGCAAAGAGAAGCCTTGCTTCCCCTGTCTTCACTATATTTATATCTCTGAGTCAACTACTTTTAAGTATAAACAATTGATATATTGATAATTGATAAGCAGGTATCAATCTATGCCATCAGAAACAAAGACCTTTGACAGAATACGTTTCCAGAGTTTCTAGCATCTACCAACACTGATAGAACAAGCTATTGTATATAAACAGGAAGCAAACCTCACATTTACTTGCACTGGTGATGTTACCTTATCAGGGAATGAACATCTGCAATAACCAAGCTCAGACAGCACCAAGAATTCCGCACTAATGTCATTGTACTGAAACTTTAGAGGCAAGACACAGTGAAGAAATAAATCTCAGCTCAGTGGTTTAATATTCAAAGCAGATACCTGATTTATGCTGGATGGGTTTCATGGAATAGAAGGCTGGTGGAGTCTGGCAACATGTTTCATTCATAAATGAACTTGATGAAGCATTACTTTGTGACTGAAAATAAACAAAAAAAACCTCTGTTTAGTTCTCCCAATTGATTCTTTCCATGTTCACTTTGGCCTGTAAGATATAACAGATATAACAGATGACAATCTATTTTATTAATCTATACAAAACATTATGACTTGTTTGTTGTTGCGGAATTACTATATTCAGTATGCACATATAAAGTAGACCCACAATGAAGTTTCTTCCCCCTCTCTGTTCATTTATTCTCTATCTCATGTTATATATTTGTCAGGGGTACATATCTCCCTAATGTTGTTAGCCATATTCAGTAACAACACAATTTGTATTAGTCATGCCATGATTCTATGGGGTTGGTAACAGCAATTTGAGACTATAATAGTCATACTTTAAGAGTTCACAAATTCCAGAAAAGAGTCAAAGTATTTTCAATTAATTTCTACATTACATTACTTGACCTTTCAACTCAATATTTATCAAACATACTCTCCATTTATATCAAATATGCAGTCAAAATATACATTGAGATAACATAACTTATACATTTCTATGCTACACAAAGATTTCAACTTCTGAGCATAATTCAAGGTGCTAGTCCATCACCTATAAAGCCTGACAAGGCATGAGCCATGGTAACCTCAGGTACTACCTGTGACCCATAGTATCTACTCAGTCGGTTTGATCTAGCAGGTTTGGCATACTCTGGGTTCCATCAAATAAACAATGCTATCTGTCAGGACTCTGGGTGTGTGACTTTTCTGTAACATTACCTGCCCTCTGGAATGAGGATCCCCACAAAATTCAAATGGATCCCTATCTACTGCTATTCCAAAGAACTTTATATACCTGGCTCCTCACCCAGGGTTTGATGAGGATGATTGATGCCCCTTTTTCTTTTTGGTTCCCTTCCAGGTATCCTTTCTTTGCCTTCATTGTACTACCTCATACTTTTTTTTTCTTTAATTTTGTTCAATCAAAGCAATAGTAGCATTGATTTCTGCTCCTAAATGTAGCAATTGTAAACCATCCAGGTTCACTGGGTTTTGGGCAGCATATACATTTTACATTATTTTATACACAAAAATGTGAAATCTCAGTTACCGGTTTTTAGTCCGAGCACAAATGGCCAAAATCAAATTATCACAC
Source organism: Myanophis thanlyinensis (assembly GCA_017656035.1). Lineage (NCBI taxonomy): Eukaryota > Metazoa > Chordata > Lepidosauria > Squamata > Homalopsidae > Myanophis > Myanophis thanlyinensis. The sequence continues at coordinate 5,755 of JAEANM010007940.1, read as the reverse complement.
CATGGATATACAGGTAGTTCTCGGATTACGACAATTGAGTCCAAAATTTATGAGACATTTGTTAAGGGAGTTTTGTCACATTTTACGATCTTTCTTGCTTCAGTTGTTAAGTGTATCACTGCAGTTGATAAGCTATGTGGCTAAATGAATCGCGCACCGAACCGGTAGTGAAGCTGGTTCAATTGCACCACTGGTTGCACAGTCAGCCAAATGTTTAGATTGCATTTGGCATTTATTTCCACCTATCAAGTCCTTCACAATGACCTAGATAAAAAAAGCCAAATCCAGTCTAAATATCTGGCTGACTGTGAAACATTATCTAATATATTACAATATGAAACCATAGCTGTCAGTTTGTTAACTGGTATTGGCCTTCATACACATCAAATTCTTCCCAAGAACCTAGGTTGACATAATATATCCAGTTCAGTATATTTGTACATCCAAGCAGAGTGGCTTCTTGTATCAGACAGATGGAAATTTTGTCAATGCACAACTTTTCTAAATGCTGTCCAATATATTTTGGTATGGTACCCAGTGTGCTGACAACCACTGGGACTGCCACAGCCAGTTTATGTCATAATCTTTCAACCCTGATTTTTTAGATTGTGATACTTTGTGAACTTCAGTCCTTTATTCTACTATTCCAGGGGTGTTGCCACATCAATTATCCATAATTTCTTCTTTTTAACCAGAGTTAAATCTGATGTGAGCTAAGACTTTATCATTTTTTATTTGAAAACACTGCAATATTTTAACCTACTCGTTTTAAACTATTTTTTAACTAAATATTCCCACCAATTTTTTATTAATGGCAAATAATTTTAGAGATGTTCCAGAGAATCATATTAGCAACTGTGTTATGACATTCATAAGGTTTGGGCAATCTTCTTGCATGAGCTGAATATATAATCTATATTTTTTTTCTGCTTCTTTACACAATTTGCACTTTAAATCATTTAATGATTTTTCAATTCTGGCCTTGATTGCATTAGTTTGAATAGCTTGTTCTGAAACAGCCAAAATCAAGTCTTCCATTTCTTTTTTTAACATTTCAGTTTTAAGCCCATTGCCAGGGTTTATCTTTATCAATTTTCCACTCAATCTTTTTGAGAACTTGACCATGTCTATTTAAAATAATCAAATCTTGTGTTATTAAGTTTTGTAAAAAATAATTCCAACATGAAAAAACCATTTAGACTAATCATCTGCTGACTTTGTAAGTCACACTTGTATACATTTTATTGGAAAACTGAATAAAGAATGATAAAATTTTCTAAACACTGGAATTCAATGGAACTTTAGAGACTAGGGTGAGAAAATTCATTTCTGAGAAATAACTCCCATTTAATTCAAAAAGGTTTGTTTCAAATAAGTATAAGGATTTCTACCTTAAACTTGTTTTTCAAGCCCACCTATTAAAAAGTCCCAACCAACTGGTCAGAAAAATGTAAGAAATTAAAGACACATACCAGCTTTTTCCAATCCAGCCTCCAGATTTAGACTACAACTCCAAGTATTCCCACCAAACATGGGGTATTACAAGCCCTAGAGATACCTATATCTACTCCAAAAAGCACACAAAATTGATTCCAGAAACAACTGTTGAACAGAATAAGTTAGGCCTCTGCCATATACCGCCAAAGCATTTATCTGTGTTACTCTACCTTAATATTTGTATCATGATATGGAGTTCATTAAACCTACTTGAGGATTTTTGCAGTGTTATGAAATTTATTGAAGGGATAAGTAAAGTGCAGTGTCATCTAAAAGACTTCTAGCGCAATTGAGCTTCTGTTTTGCCCAGGTCCGGAGCTTGGATCATTGAAAGGCATAAGTTTATAAAACTTCAGGTATTAATCATACTGAATCGCCAGAAGTTTATAGTCTTCATGTTGTCCAAACACATCTAATGCCAAAATACACTATAATGGTTAGGTATTAGGCAAGCATGACACAGAAACTGCTTCTCTCACTTTGCTTTGCAGTGAAAAAAATCTCGGCTAGAAGAGTACATTCAGTTCTGGTCACACTTAAAAACCAGACAAGAAGCAGCTGGAAAGGATAACAAATAGTCTGATAAATGAGACATACAGTACAAAGCTGACTGAGGGTGCACTGCTCAAAGAAAAACAATAAAATAAAGATTTGAAAAGAGTTTTCCAAAGCATCGTTAACCTTGAAAGTTGTATTTTTACTGGCTAAAGCAACCCCAAATCTGGATAGACTATTAGGAATAATTTAAGAGCATTAGCGTGCTGAAGTCTGTATTTACTGTATTTAGTGACTGTCTTTTACTTACAATGTTTACAAATTATAAGATAGTATGACAAATCTTCCTCCTTCCTTGATGTTTAAATTAAATGCAACATTTTGTGGACCAGACTTAAGAAATATTCACTATTGTGGTATTCCAGGAATACAAAACAATGTCCTTGGGAGGGAGGGGAATCTCTTCCTAAACATATAACTTAACAGTCTTTTCTGTCCATGGATGTCGATCTGTGTGTGTCTGTCTGTCTCCCTCCCTCCCTCCCTCCCAAGAGTGAAACAGTTTTGGTTAGGATTTCTATTTCTATGTATCATAACTGTAGTAGTCTCTGGAGAACTCATCTCTAAGAATAGAAAGAATCAACAACAAAATTACCAGATCCACCCCCCCACCCCAAAGCTTAACTATAACTTTGGGGAAAAAATAGCATGGAACAAGAAAACATCAAAACATCCAAGTGAACCTAAATAGTTCTAAACAACTGGATGTTCTTTGCATTTTACCGTAATTGGACTAGGGAAACTCTTCAGGTCCGAACTATTATTGGGCCTCGTCAAAGTAGACATCTGGAAACAATGAAAACATCAGTATTAACCCCAACCTTTAGAAAACCCTTAATATAGTTGAAATTCTCAGAATGCTATCTCCTTAAATGGAATTCACAGATTTGTAAGATCTTTGAAAAAATTGAACATAATTTTATTCCATTACTGGAAGACATAGCCAACACACAAATCTACCAGGTGATTTATACTGTGTTATATCAGTTCTTGATAGTCATTAACTTAGCATATAATGGTTTTTGTGATTTTTAATCTTTTAAAGCAATATATGTGGTTATTTGTTTAATCAATGATGTCCTAACCTCCAGGAAATTTTTAAATCCCTTGTTTATTCTATTCTATTCTATTCACTCTGAAAATACAAAACATGATCAATTGGTTAGAATCTGTAACATAGTAGAAACAGTAGAAGCGGGTTTCTTATCTCCCTACATGTTAATCAGCTAAAATAACATTCATAATAAATTTAATTCAGCTTGTTTCCATTGAAAGATTATTCCACTGAAATATTTTTCTCAAGGATGCACCTTAAGATCTGTAATACAGACATAGGTGGCTCACAACAAAATCAGTAAAACATAAAAATGCTTTGTATCCTTTCATGGCACCATGAAAACCCATATTCCATACTCATTGGTTCATCCCCATTCTAGCTCAGAGCTTTGGGAAACATCCTAGTTGTCACAGCCTTCAGGAAGGCTAACAAAATTGTGGATGGAAAGTGTGGATCTCAGTGGGAGCCTATTCCAAAGAATCAGAACCATCTACAAAGAAGGCATGCCTCCATGGTCCCACCAGATGACAGCATTCAAAGGAAGGGCCTGGAGCCTCCAACCTATCTAACCTGGTGGGACAGATAGGTTCCCTCAGAGAGAGGCAGTCCTGCAAAGAACCTGGTCCTTGCCAGGTAGTAGCAGTTAATAGTGATAATCAATAATCTTGAATTGCACCCAGAAAGCAACTGGAAACTAGAGTAGTTCATACAGTATCAATGTAATACAGGTGAATTGTGAGGTGCCCAGAATTCCCATTCATCCATCTAAAGTATCCAGCCAACCACCTACCAGATTGTGGCTGACCTCCTTTCAGAAAAAAAATTAGCATGATCAAACCTGGTTAGTAAACTGATGGGAGACCAGAAAATTTATTTTGTAGACTAGATTGGGCAATGTTAAAAACAAAACAAACAAGAAGGCAACAAAAAAACACTTCCAAATTTTTGCTAAGTGATGTTCAGTATGTGGTCATTTCATCACCAGGAGTGAAATTTGAATTGAGAAGACTTTCCAAGTTACAGATATTTAGATATTTTAGTAAATGTGTCTGGTTTTTGAAGATGCCATGTTTTTTTTTAATTGCAATAGATTAACACAACCAATCTCCATATACTGTTGCAAAATAATTCATAAAAAGGCCTTGGCCCAATTACTTGCAAATGTAAGTTCAGACACCATGAGACCCATTTCCTTCTGTAAAAATACCTATCCCAGTTTTAAAAAAGTGTCTGAATATAAAGAAACATATACCTTTAAATAACGCCCTTACAAATCCCAAGATCAGTAGGTAGACTGGCCGATAATATTGCAACTAGGTTCTCACAACATCTCCTTTCTTTCTTTCTTCCATCTCATTTCACACACAAATCACAATGGACCCACAAGAACCCGACCTCCTGAGAAGCCTCGATGGAAAGCTTGCAAACGAGCGTCCCATTTCACAACACGTGGCACCTCGTTTTCTCTTTCCTCCTTCCCCCACCGCACCCCAAACTTACTCAACCAATACTCTCTGTATTACTGGAGAAACCAAGGCCACTCTCCGCCCCAGAAGAAAGCCAAATGCCCCACCCGGTACCCGAACCCCTCCGTCCCTCCCTCCCTTAGTATTCCCAGTCCCAGCCAAGATTCTCTCCCACCGGCAGCCCCGGCCCCGCTCCTGCCCCCAATAGTCCTACACCCGCTCCTCCCCAGCGCTCAGCCGCTTCCTCCACCTCTGCCGTTGCCAAAGGGCATCCCTTCCTAACTCACAGCCGGCTCCAACAGCCACAGGCCGACACGCTCTCGACAAAGGAGGAGCTACGAGCTATCGCCTCGGTCCCTTAGACGCTTTTCAGGCCAGGGGGTGGGGAGAGGAAAAGTATGCGCATGCTCACATTTGCCCGGCCGTGGGAATCACACTTTTCGTAGTAGGAGAGCTTTTGAAACCGGTTCCGAGAAGGCCGAGCTGGCTGTCGGGAGTGCCCATGCGCAAAGCACACGAAAGTAGAGAGAAACGGTTTTCAACGCAGTCGGGTGGTTTAGAGGGGTGAAGAAACCGGATGCCTTAAAAAAAAAAAAAAGTCTGCGGATAAGGACAGCAGAAGATCTGTAGGTTGCTCCCTTTCCTGCTAGCCAGAATGGGGAGCGGCACGGGACACTCACACGCTGACGATCTTGTCCAATTTTAGGGTGTTAAGAAGGATCACGTGGCGCTAGGAGTGAAAGGATGAGTGTAGCGATCGAATGATTATTAGGGGTCTCCTTTTTTTAAATTTCTAGTCATGCACATCTCACCGGTCATCCTTTGTCAGCAAGAAAGCAATGGCGAACCACTGGGAATGAGTTGAAATAATCTTGTAACTTAAAAAACAATATCAAGAAAGTGTAGATGGCTCCAACAGACTCACTACAACAGACTCACAGTGCCTACGCAACGTGAGATATGTACATACCGGTGGCATAATTGTGTGTGTGTGTATTTGTATCTGGAAATGTGCCTAACCTGGGCATTTCCTGGGGTTAGAGATTCATTTACAGTTGTGTTCAAAATTATGCAACTCCCCAATACTGTAAAGGGTTTTAGGTAATTTAGTGTACATTTGTAATTGTATTCAGAATGAAATCCTACAAGGACGTTTTAAAGAACCAAATGCAACTATAAT
>JAEANM010007939.1:0-17357 GCA_017656035.1 Myanophis thanlyinensis | reverse complement strand
TCCTCTCCTCTCTTCTCCTCTCCTCTTCCAATCTTTAACCAGTTAGTTAACCAAATCTGGAAGGGTGCAATAAAATACAATTTCTCCCCCCCTCCCCCACCTTCCTTCTGACTCTTGTTATTCCTGCAGACCATTCGATTATGTTCCTACTTAAAATGCAAACCTTTTAATCTCCATGGCGCAGTCTTTGGCTTGTCATGATATCTCAGGGGGATGGGAGAGTTGCATTCGTCCATTTTTTTCTGTTTCAGTGCAGCCGGTTGATTTGAGGGTAGTGATTTGATTGTGCTTGTTGTGACGGTTTCGATGGCAATCCCCTAGCCTTCGAGAAAAGTTCTTCCATGAAATGTTTCATAAATTAAACAAAGCAGCAGCTACAGAGCTGGAAACTATGCAGGATCCCTGGACTGACCGCACACCCTCAAGTCTTTATTGACACATAGTGACACAGACAGATCTTCTCTGGGATGGTCTGTCCCCTATCTGGTTCTTTAGATCTTCCAACGGTTGCCACGATGATCCCTGTAATTGAGTCCATTCACCTTGCTTCTCGTCCTTCTCTTCTCCTCTTTCCTTCCACCTTTCCCAGCATTAGGATCTTCTCAAGAGACCTGGGTTAACATTGTCATAAACATTGTCTGAAGTCAGATAATTTGAGCCTGGTCTTTTGAGCCTTGAGTGAGAATATTAAGCTCATTTCTTTGATGCTCCGTTGCTGTATTTCCTTTAAAGACTGACTTTCTTTACACAATTCTGATCTTTGCACATCACAGTATCAGAATGTCTGCGTGGATGCCTTAACCGGGCCCTACCAAGTGCTGGTCTGCAGCCTATTTCTTGACAAGGCTTCAAAAGGGACAATAACTTGCATTTTCTAACAACCCCTCCCCCCAACCCTTCCAATAACCCCTGAAAAATCAGTGGCACAATTTCCTTTCTCATTTTGAGGAAAGAAAGACCCCCCCACACCCCAAAAGGGACTCTCCAAGGCTCCACCTCAAAGCTAAACCCTCTCCAGTGCATGGGAAATGGGAGGGGGGGAGGGGGAGACTGAGGAGCCTGAACCCCCTCCCGCCCTTTGCATCATCAACCCAAGCCCTAAAGCCATTAAGTGCTGACCACAAGGTTCGCTGACGTGGTTCCAGCAGTCGCCCAGCCTTCGTGGACGTAGCAGGGACCGAGCCCAGCCCTGTATACGTAAAAGGCACCGCCGTGGCTTGGTCTGTGCCGCCTGCAAATGCATTTGTAAATTACATCCGTTGGGGGCACTAAAGATTTTGGCTTCAGGCCCCTAATGCAGGTTTATCCACCAGCTGGAGAGAAAGACCTCATATTGATCTCCAAACAAACAGTTCTCTTGTTAATAGCCTGTTGAACCTGTTCTGCTGAGATATCATCAGATGGCAAGTCGGGAAAACGGAGAGGTTGCGAACTGCGTCTTGAGTGACGCAGGCTCGCCGCTCAATGCGCGGCTGAAGTGGGGACTTTTGCTACGCTGCATCTGTTCTCTCTTGTGCAAATCCCGGCACAACGCAGGGAGCGAGTGGCCAAGTCTGAGCACATGGGTTCAAAAAAAATAAAAAATAAAAATGTCTGCCAAAGAAAAGCAGGCTAATTTATCATTAGTTTCCTATTAACCTCTCATTTTTCTGCCTGTTTTGTTCCTGTCCTACCCTCTTTGCAAACCGAACACTCCATTTTTTCTTTGATGTCAAAGTCTTCAACCTGACCGCAAAGACTGGGAGCTTTAAAATGGAAATCAATCAACCAGAATAGAGCTGGGAGGGCCCTTGGAGGTCTTCTAGTCCTATACCATTCCTAGATCCTATACCATTCCTGACAGGTGACTGTCCAGTCTCTGCTGAAAAGCCTCCAGTGGTGGAGCACCCACAACTTCTTATGGCAAGCTGTTCCACTGGTTAATTAATTGTCCTCACTGTTGGGAAGTTTCTCCTTAATTCCGAGTTGCTTCTCTCCTTAATTAGTTTCCATCCATTGTTTCGGGATGCCCTGCTGGGTTTAGTTCTGTTCTGATCCTGACACAGTTGGTGAGGTTGAGTTTTAGGTTGGTTCTCAGGATATTGCAGAAAAATCAATTGAGGGGGATAGGTTAAAAAGAAAAGGAGGCATGGCGTAGGAGAAACCAATGAAAAACAGGGATTTTTTTTTCTCCTTCTCCTACATCCTGCTGAAGCCACCTAGTAGGGGGAATCACCCCAAATACACGAGAACCTTCGGATCATGCACAGGTAAATTATGAAACATGCAACTGAGTCGTAACCAATTTTTGAGAAATTCAAGGAGGGATATTCAATCTCTAGTTGACCCCTTCAGTCTGTGGAAGGATCTGTGCTAAAAGATTAGAATAGAATTCTTTATTGGCCAAGTGTGATTGGACACACAAGGAATTTGTCTTCGGTGCATAGGCTCTCAGTGTACATTAAAGGAAACGGTACATTTCCTTTATTGCTGCTGCAAGATACGCACATGGTCCTCATTGGGAAGGATTCCAACCACAGTCTTTCTTCTTGGGGGGTTGCTCTGCCCAAATAGTCCCATCCCTCCACTTGTACTGCTGATGGAACCTGCTGGATCTTTTTGTCTTCCCTTCCCCACGTCCCAAATGATCCTAGTGGTTGATTCCTGGCTCTCCATCGCCCTGATTTCTCATGGACTATTTCCTCTGAGTCAGGAAAGGATGATGTCTTCCGAATTAATCTTATTAGGCAAGGTCAGCCCAGAGGCGACCATCCCTTGCATGTCCACCAGAGGACACCCATAGAACATGCTTGACTTTGTGGCTGGCAAAGAAGGTGGGTTGTCCATCATTTGTGGTTGGAAGCAGCTGGATATCATTGCAACAGCATAATTTACAGTATATTCAGGTTAACCCAGCTCACTAAAGATCTTCTGGAATTGTCCTTATGTCACAATGAAGTCCCATCATATAAGAAGACTGCCAGCTTGGACGGGGGTAGATCTTGGGCTTTCAAGCTCACCTTGACCACATGGGCAGCACCTAAGGAAGAGTTGGGGACTCTATCTAGCTGCAGAGTGACTAGGAGATGGGCTATCAGATACAGGTCCTGGGGTGACTTTTAGGTCAAAGGTGGGGGGGACCATCTGAGTCATTTGGGAACTGATGTCCTCTCTCAATTGGTGCCAGAGTCACAAAAGAACTTTTGGATGATCTTCATTTTCTCTCTCTTTCAGGCTTCAAAATGTGCGTAAGTGGTGCTGGGGTCGGCAGCAGCGACGTGGCGGTCATGGCAGAGAAAAGGCTAAGAGTCCCAGATATTATTATCACTCCACCGACCCCCACGGGGAAGGTGCTCTTGAGAGACCCCAGCCTGGATGGCGATGAACCCCAAGACAACTGCTGAACCAGAAGATAGAGATGCAGCCTTCCTGGCCAAGGAGAAGAGAAGAGACCATCCATGGCATTGCTACAGAACGTGGTTTTCCCAATATCTTGCTCAGGAATGTCTCCAGGCTCTTGAATTTCACAAACTCCCATTTATTCTCCCTTTGCCGGGCTTTTTAAAAATAAACTGACATCTTCAAATATACCTCACTCACCCTTGAGACCATGGCTCTGTTGCAGACCTGGAACAGGCAAAGGGTCGCTCAAGGAATCCGCCAAACTGGTATCTACTTGGAAGAAGATTTAGGGTGATCGGAAGGATTGTGGAGCAATGGATGGGTGGGGAGATACTTGGCAACAAGACCTGCTGGAGACTTCCAAGCTCTCGTTAGTGACTTTGCTCAACTTGGGCCCAGCCGAGGTCATTGTCAGAAAAGAAAGAACACTGACTTGCATGGAAGATCCAGATCCTCTGTTGGTATCTAAGAGCAGATTTAAGGGGAAATGGGATGGTTTCAAGAGCAAAGATTGAGGTCATGTGATTCTCTTTCTGCTGCCGCTCGCTGGGATGATCCCTTCTTCTGAGAAACACTAAGTTCTCATTGGTTTCTTCTGTAGTGGACTTGGATGTCCAGCAGATGTCCACCAGACGTAAGGCTACCTTAGCAAAACAATCTAACTCTGCGTTGCTCCGAGATCCTGAGTGGATGGAGGAAAAGTGCCATTGGTTCCCCCACCTGATCCTTCTGTTTGGAGAGAGGTGGTCCGTAGGTCTTAGAAGCAATTAATGGGGAACCTGGGAATGTGTTTTAGTAAAACTTGACCCTAAAAGAGGGGAACGTTCTCCAAGAGTAAAGAAGCCATAGACTGGATGGGGAAGTAACAGACTTGTCATCATTTTGCTAGCCCAGTTAGGAGTTGGCTTAATCGGGTGGGATTGGGAAGGAGGTTTATGGAGATTCTGTTTAGTTTGAGCTCCTCCAAGAACAGGGTGCTGTTCTTGCAAGCCTTGTGGTCTGGGGCAGGATATCTCCAACACAGCATCTGTCCTCTCCATTTCTCCTGGGTGCTGTTCTTCTCCTGGGGTCTCCAGAAGGTGCCAAGTTGAAGGCTGGAGACCTCAGGAGCCATTCTGACCAGAAACAATGGTTGCTGTGGTCTGGATGGCTACCAGATTGGAGAAGGCAGGCTCAACTCACAGTGTAAGGAATGCAACGAAACCTCAATTTCCAAGAATTTGGTTTTCCAGGCCGCCTGTGCCGCGAGTGAAAATTCCACAGTGATCGCTTTGTTGACTTCACGGTACCAAAGTTGCAATTTGCGCCAGTTTGTGTCACTTCTGTGTCATCTGCAGTGATGCACTCTTGAATTTAGTAGCGTAACGGATGCCCCCTTTCCACAGTCAAAACAAGGTTTCATTATAAAATTGAGGAAGGTGATTTGCATCCAGCACAGGAAGATTCTCTGTTGGAGGGAATGTTGTCTTCCTTGCCACCTAATGCAGGAATGGAAAGGAGTCGTGTGGATTTCATTCATTCAGCCAATGAGAGGGGGGGGGAAATAGTTTGGATAGAATGACCGTAATCTAAGATGAAGGTCATAAGAGGTTACCATTGGTTTCCATCAAGACTGACTTCATCAGATCCTTGGTTGAATCAGAATCAGACTAGCATAGAGCTGGAAGGGACTGTCAAGGTCTTCTAGTCCAACCCCCTGTTCAAGCAGGAGAGCCCATAACATTTCAGACAAGTGATTGTGCAGTTGCTTCTTAAAAATCCTCCAGTGATGGAGCAGCCACAACTTCTGGAGACAAGCCGTTCCACTGGTTGATTGTTCCGTCAGGAAACTCCTCCTTAGTTCTAGGTTGCTTCTCTCCTTGATGAGTTTCCATCCGTCACTTCTTGTCTTGCTTTCTGGTGCTTTGGAAAATTGAATACAAAGCTGGAAGGGATCTTGGAGGTCTTCTAGTCCATCCCATCCCCTCGCTGGAGCAGGAGACTTTATATCATTCTGGACAAACAGCTGTCCAGGGATGAAGCCATTTTTTCCCCCCTAGCGAGATTTTTACTCTTGATCAAAGGCATCAAAACTCTCTCCACCGACTTTGTGCCATAAAGCAATTAAAACAGACTCAACCTGCATGGTGCACTCAGGATGAAAGACGATGGACTTATTCCAGATGGAACCATTGTTGGGATAAATCCCCGAGGATTGTTCCCTGAGTCGCTCAAGCTCAGCTATATTAGAAGATGGGGGAGCAGTTTCCCCTCCTTTATCCCATTTTATAATGGTTGCAAAACAGACATTCCATTTTCAATGGTTGTTTCATGCCTCCAGATTCATTCAAATGAGATGCAAACGTTTTAATTGAATGCGAGATCCGACTGAGTGTTTTGTTTCCAGTTTAGCATGAATTGGCATGTTCTGTTTCCTCCCACCCCACCCCACCCTTGAAAAGTCATGTTTTCCAAGTCTTTGGAGTGGGTGGAATATTTATAAAGCATCACAGTTTTATTATACCACATTAAAAATTTTTCCACCTGATGTTTATGTTGAGATGTTTATTCTGTTCAGAACAATCTCTCTTCTCCCTCCAACTCAGGTATAATTCCTTCTATGTCCAAAGTTATGTGTGTTTGATTTTGCAAATACCATGTACCGGTTGGGGGATTCTGGGAGTCGAAGTCCACACGTTCTCAAGGTTGAGACACAGTGATCTAAGATCTTCCCATAGAACAATGGAGTATCCTCCACAGGTATCATCCTCCAATATCTGTGGAGATTCTCAATCATCTAGGTCATGGTTGTCCCAAAAGTGCTTTTCTAAAAAAACCCTGATCTTTCTTGCGGGTTTTTCCCTGGAAAATGTTTCACTTCTCACACCAGAAGCTGCTTCAGTTCTGACTGACTGATGGGAAATGGAAGGATTTCTATTCTTTACAGTCATCTGGCCATTAGCATTCTGAGGGTCACTGAGGTCATTAGGGGTTTAATCTGTAGGTCCCAGAGAATCTGTTTTGGGGTTCCTCAGTGTGGACGTTGAAGAGACCCAAAACTAGAATAGAATTCTTTACTGGCCAAATGCAAGTGGACACACAAGGAATTTGTCTCCGGTGCATAAGTTCTCAATTTACATACAACAACAAAGTGATAGGTCATCTATCGCAGATCATATTACAATCATTAATCATAAGATACAAGTGATAAATCATAGATACCAATAGGATTAAGGTAGTAGAAAAGATGAGGAAGATGAGAAGCATAATAACAATGCAACCCACCTACAAAAGAAGGCAAACATTTTTGCAAATCAATAGTGATTTGCAAAATGTGCAACTTTTCCCTTGCAATTTCAGCCAAGTTGGCCCTACCTGGCCCCAATGGTGCCCGTCCTGTCTAGGATGCACTGTGAGCTTCTGAAGCCCAGATCACATCAAGAGCCTCCGGGAAAGAGGATGGGAAGAGGACGGGGAGGGGAAGAGGCAGTGTTTAAAAAGAGATGGAAATGCAATTTTTAAAAGCAGCACTAGCAGATGGTAAAAGGCAGAGAAGCCTATCCGCACTTTGCCAAAGTCAGTTACGAATTTTCATGCTTTCCACCAAGATCAGGTGAGGCTCCCTTGGGGAAGGCAGGTGATGGGTTTTTGAGGGATGGTTTGTTATTTTTCGGCTGCAAATTTATTATTGGCTGTTTATTATTATTTTGCTGCAAATGCTGCAAATGATAATAATAAAAAAAAAAAGATGGATCAGCAGACAGGAATGCGGGAAGGGTTTCTGGGATGGGTGGGGATGTTCAGAGATGGTGGGAGCTGGGAGATCAGAGTTTAATACAGGTAGTCCTTGACTTAACAAACCTTTGACTACTTTGAAAAACAGATTTGTATCTAACCCCTTTTTAATTCCGCCCCCCCCCCCCCCCCAACATAATAAGTCTGCAGGCCGGCCTGTGTTTCTTATGGCCCATTCATTTGGGTTCCTCGGGGATTAATTATTGTTGCTTTATTGGCATTGCTGGCCTCTTTTTTTTTTACTGCACAAATAAGAAATTCATTTTCTGAATGCAACAGCTGTTCCAACAACGTGGCTTTTAGGCCCCGCCCACCTCTATGCCCACGCCCACTTTGGCTTCTTAATGAAACTCTAATGCTGGGACGGAGAGCCAATCAGAGAGAAAAAAACAATGCCCCGAGCCAATGAGGAAAGAGTGCGACCGCCGTCAGTTAGCGGGAAAAGGCGGGCACAAAAGGGTTTATGAATGGCTAATGAAATGGGCGGTCCTCGATTTTTTTTTTTTTCCTATCCCTCCAATGGTAGGTCGTGTTGACCCGAGGAACGAGAAACAAACGTGGCGAAGAGGCTTGTGATTGGCTCACAGGGGGAAAAAAGGGAAGGTTTCCCTCAATGACGGAAGCCACCGCCCCCCACCCCCCGAGGGCAAGTGACAGCGCGCGGAGAAAGCAAAGGTTTTCATAGGGTGAGAAATAAACAGAGGGCGGTGCGTTGGGTCCCTTTCTAACCAATGGCAGGAGGAGGAGGAGGAAAGCCGAGGCGGTCATAGGACGAAGCAGGGCTCAAAGGCGGGACATCTTCTTTTCCAACCAATCTCCAGGGTGGGCGGTGCCGTGGCGGCCATCGGGGCTTTTCTTCTCGGGCAACGGCGGGAACGGTCGGGAGGCTCCGTTTTGCGGCCGCTTTTTCCTTCTTCCCTTCGTGATGGATGCCGCCGAGGTCGAATTCCTGGCGGAGAGAGAGATGGTTACCATCATCCCCAACTTCAGCCTGGACAGGATTTACCTAATCGGGGTGAGGCCTTGGGGACTACAACTCCCATGCTCCTTGCCGGGTGGGGGGTGGGGGTGGGGTAGGGTGGGGGATTATGGAACTGAGGTCTCAAAACGAGACGTCCCATTTCATCCCCCATCGTACCCCCAAGTACGCCTGGCGGCTGAGGATTATGGGGGTTGTAGTTGCAATACCTTTAAACTGCCCAACCGGAATAGACGCTGATTAGGGGATGATGGGGTTTATGGTTTAATGCTTAAGGAGATCCTCAACTGCTCCCATCAGCCCCGGCCAGATTATGCATTGGCAAAGGATTGTGGGATTTGTAGTCCCCAAAAGATCCCTTTTACTTTTGGGGTGGGGGTGGGGGTGGATTTCCATTCCAATCAGCCCCAACGTTCAAGAAGGGAGTGGGAGGTGATGGGATTTGTGATTAAGGAGTCCCATCATCCCCGGCTGGGGATGTTTTGACAGGGAATCGTGGGGCTTTGTGGTCTCCCAAGATTTTTCCATCAATGCCTGTGGGGGAGGGGGGAGGATTCCCATTCCCATCATCCCCAGCCAGCCTGAGCAGCCCCCTTGGGCAAATCCTTTGAAATAAACAGAGGTTGGGAGGGTCCCATCTTTTTTGGGGGGGAGGTCAGGTCAGGGCCATTTGGGGAGGGGGGGGTGTCTCTTGCTGAGGGTCTCCCTCTCTTGCAGGGCGAGCTGGGCCCCTTCAACCCGGGGCTGCCTGTGGAGGTGCCCCTCTGGCTGGCCCTCAACATGAAACAGAGGCAGAAGTGCCGCCTGGTGCCCCCCAACTGGATGGACGTAGGTAAGGAGTGACGCGCTGCACCCCCTTCGCACCCTCAACACCATGTTCCCCTGCCCAGGTTCCCTTTGGGCCTTCTAGCTTGTTGTATACGAAGCCAGCAAGCTAGATGCCCTTTCCCATTGTAGGGCAGGTAGTCCTCGACTTACGACCACGATGGAGCCTAAATTTCATGTCGTTAAGTGAAACACATCTTTGCCTTCCCGTTTTACGACTTTGCTTGCCACCTTTCTTAAGCGAATCACTGGGTTCGCTTAGCGACAGGGTTGTTAAGTGAAATCTGGCCTTCCCCTGGGAACACTGCAGCAGTCATAAATATGTGTCAGTTGTCAAGCATGTAAATCACATGACCGTTGGGATGCTGCAACAGTCGTAAATGTGAAAAACGGTCATAAGTCACTATTTTCAGTGCCTTTGTAACGGGGACTAAATGAAGTGTAAGTTGAGGACTACCGTCTCCTAGTGATTGGCCCAAAATCACTCCGTTGGCTTTCATGCCTAAGACAGGAGTAGAACTCAGCATCTCCTGGTTTCTTTTGGAGAACGTATCTTACGGCTCTTATTTTTTTAATTGCTTTATAGAAAAGTTGGAGCAAATGCGAGATCAGGAACGCAAAGAGGACACTTTCACCCCAATGCCTAACCCTTTTTACATGGAATTAACAAAGTTGCTGCTGAACTAGTGAGTAGGTTTCTTATTCCGAATAATGTCTGGAAATGCAGCAAATTCTAATTTTGCCAAAGCACAAAAATTGCATTGGATCGGAAATTGACAAGAAGTGTACAAACCGCAAATGCTCCAGAGCATTTGCCTAATCTGTTTCCATCTATTATTTTATATAATATCTAGTTATTTATTATTAATAATGTATATATATATATACATATATTACTTGACATTTTTGGTTTGTATTTAGAAGCTGATTAATATTGTTTAAATGATTTCTTTTAACAACGCGTGTGACCGCCACCTTTTCGTAATCTCACCAATCTCTTTCTTTTCTGCATTTAGTGCTGCAGATAATATTCCAAAGGCTGACGAGATAAGAACTTTGGTTAAGGATATCTGGGACACGCGAATAGCAAAACTTAGAGTATCTGCAGATAGTTTTGTCAGACGGCAAGAAGCTCATGCCAGGGTAAGAGCAATCTGCTGAAAGGATTGTAGTCCTTGGAAGAATAGTTGTGAAAGTGGTACTACAACTACTATATGTCAGTTCTAGAATATTAGAATATATTTTTTATGACTTGATAGCAGTGATAGTACTATGTAGTCTTGCAGGCATAGAGAAGTTTTGTACACAAATGCCTGCAAATATACAATTGTGTATATTTATGGCTTGACTGCAGTCTAGTGAAATGATGACTTGTGTTGTGTATGTGGCTGTGCATCCAAATGCATATTTCTATTATGGCTCATAATAAAAGAGTGTTTTTTGTAATAAAAGTACGCATTTGTGGCTATGTACTCTTTAGTCTAACAAACTAAGATTTGCAAGTTGATTATTACTTATCCAAATGACCGGAATGCATTTTATTCCTCATTTATGCGTCTTCCAGATTTATTGGACTGCAGTTTACATCATTCCCTGCCAGTCTAAAACCGAATGGATTAGAATATTTCATTATGGGTGCGAGATCACAACTGTTGACCCACCTTCCAAATTATTTTAGCTAACATAGAATATGAAGGAGTGTAATAAACTATAGTTATAGAAGCCTTGTTTTGGTGCATTTTGAGATCAGTTCAAGCTCTGGGAAAAGAGGAAAATAAATATAGAGAGAAATTTTGAAACCAATTAAAGAAGAAATGCCAAAAAAAGAAGTAATTAAAGAAGAGGGTTTAATGAAATGCAATCTAAATTATCTTCCAGTTATTGTCAGATGCAAACTTATCGTCCATCACGAGAACTAAAGACTGGCTTGCTTTTTGAAAGGGAGAATGGTGCGATGATTCTGAAGGTTGACCTCTGACACTTAAAACTTCTTCAAGTTGTGTTGTTTTCTTTCTTTTTAATAAGCTGGATAATCTGACCCTGATGGAGATCAACACCACTGGTGCTTTCCTCACCCAAGCTTTGGATCACATGTACAAGCTGCGATCAAACCTCCGACCAGGAGCGAGCGTCGAATCCCAGGAATTTTGACAGCAGGGGATTTCCGTGAACCGGAACGGTTCCTTCCTGTCTCTACCTCTCTGGCTTCAGAGCAGAACTACGCTGTGGCAGATTGTGATGGGACATTCCTCATAGCCTTTGCTTGCGGGGAGAAAAACGGTGCCGCGAAACGATCATCCGCCTGGTACCTTTGCCAGGGCTACCACAGTCATCGGCATTGCCTTTGGCAGGTGAGGGAGGGTGCTTGGTTCTCCTTGGCAAGCAGGCTCTTGCCCAACCCACTCCCAAGGGCTGCAGGGCTGCCCTTTCCAGGTGCATCTGTGTAGCTACTCAAGGTTGCCTACCTTTTGTGCTAGTTTCTTTTCCTGGCCTAAATTGGGAGGAGCAAAGCAACGAGCTGCATTTCTGATGGATGCTGTTCCTTCAAGGCCGATGCCTTCTGATCTTTATGGGAAAGGAGATTATTTGAGTCTTCTGGCTGCCTGGGAAGTGACTTGCGCCTGGCAACTCAACTTTACAATCCAACACTGGGTTCGCCGCAGCCTTACTCACGGAAATCTACCTGTCCATTACCTTCGGATAGTAAGCATTCTTTTTTTTTCCTCCAGAGGCCATGGCTGTGACC
The DNA here is from genome assembly GCA_017656035.1 of Myanophis thanlyinensis. Taxonomy (NCBI): domain Eukaryota; kingdom Metazoa; phylum Chordata; class Lepidosauria; order Squamata; family Homalopsidae; genus Myanophis; species Myanophis thanlyinensis. Next base: position 5,652 of record JAEANM010007939.1, on the reverse strand, counting down.
ACTGCCTTTTTGTGTGTTGTCTGTCCCAAGAGAAAGAACAGCTCTGGGAAGAAACGAAGACACAAAACCCAGAGTTTGGCTTCGGTTCCATTTTGCTTTTCAATGCTTGCTGTGGAGACTGTGACTAAACCAGCTGTTTGCAAGTAGCCAGATTCTAGCTATATTAATCATATAAGCATTTTTCACTGTTAGTCATAATAACACATGTTGTTAGCCATCAATTTTTAAATGTTTGTAGACAGCACTTACAATGCGGGGGCACTACGGGGGATTTGCTGTAGTGTTTTATTAGGTAATGATCAAATAAATGTTTTAAAAAGCAATACATTGCTGTAGTTGTAACTCTCTGACCTCTACTATGGGTTACGCCGCAGAACATTTTGGATTCAGAAGAGTGTGTGTGCAAGAAAATGAGCGTTGTGTAACAAACACACTGTGACTTGTCCCCGTTTATGAAAAAGCTTATCAAACTCTAGTGGGTGAAAGTATTTGTAAAGTGGAACTTCAGTGTAAGTCTTTACCTTTTGCCGCTTTTTTTTTAAAAAATTACTTTGTTTTCAACACTGGCATTAGAGTTTCAGTAAATGAATCTTATTCAGCACTAGCGCTTTTACATCATTGTGAATTTTTTGCAGGTGAATCTAATATGTACTAAAACAACCATATACACCTTTAACCTACGTGCTCTTAAGTCTTGAGCCCCTGTTAACTTTTGGTGAGAAATCAAAACTTCAAATATTAAAGCAATTGTTATGCTTCTTCAGATACACCTTTCTTTTCAATACTCTCTTGTATGTTTTTCTATACATATTATCTTAGGGCCTGTTTGAAATCCAGCTTGCCTGGATGCTGGCAGGGGATTCCTAATTTAACCCAGATTGTGTGAATATGTTTCTTCGTTTGGACGGGAGTACAGTATTCGTGTGGTTGTGAGGCACCCTATAGTAAATGGTTACTACCGTGATATCCCAAGCGAAACTGCTAGAAGAAAGATTGGATCCGTCTTGTTGGATTTCTAACAGTACAACAGGCTGATTGAGCTTCTATTTAACAGTGGGTGGGTGGGTGGGTGGGTGGTCTGGGAAAACAATCCTTTGTCATGATTTAGGAACATTTTATTACTTTTTTTTGTTTTTGTTTTGGATGTCGTCAGAAATTACAGCCATATATTCATAAATACCTAATAACTACATTCAACAAATATATTACATTACATTTAAGTCAAAACAAGTACACTTAAAACAAGTTGAATCTGTTTCACAGCATCTACTGCCCCTTTGCCCTCTTCATCCTCCTCCTCCTCTCCCCTCACGCTCTGTGCTTTTTTTTTTTGTTTTGTTTTTTTGCAGAAGAAATCCTACACATGACACCAAAGGGAGAGCCAATGAGTTCTTTCAAAAAAATCATAGAAGTATCCGGCCAGGAAGTTTGTGGAGGGCGTGGGAATGGAGGTGTGGGAGTACAAGAGTAACTATCACAACGATGGGGAGAAGGAAAAGGAAAATAAAAACATTTGCAAAGAGGGATTGGTCCAAAGTGGGCTGTTGTTTGTTTGTCTGTCCCCCACTCACGTTAACACCTTTTTTACTCTCTGTCTTGATCTGTTCTGCATCATGGATGGGAAAGTATTTCAAACTGTCCCCCGGGCCTATTTGGGGGAACCTGGTGGGTTTGCTCTGGCCTTTTGCTCGCCAGCTTCTGCAGCTTAGATTGGCCTCCAACCAAGCTTGACTAAGTGCACACTCATTCTTTTTAATCCATGGAAGTCAAGCCAATTGGCGCTCCTGCACGTCCTTAAAAAGTGCAGGTTGGTTGGGCTGGAGTGTGTGTTGGGGAACGGAAGCCAATGTAGCCGACATCCTATTTATCAGAGGTGGCGAAGGGGACAATAATGCAATGACGCTTAGGAGGAGGATTGGTCCTTATTGTCCCACCCTCCCCTCAACCCCTTCGCCTCCGTCCCTTTATCAGGAAAAACCTTGCAGAAAAATTAAAAAAAACAAACAAAAAAAACAACGATCCCTATCTTTCGACAGATGTTGGTCCCCGTAGAGCTGATAAGCAGGATATGAAAATGTTTGCTCTGTGAAACCGCGTCTCGGTGATCTCAAAGGGTGGCACGGTGGCTTTCGTTGCCTAGTCAGAAACTGAGAGTGCCATTTTTCTTACATGGCTTTCTTTAAGGGCAGCCTTCGCTACGCCGTCTTGCTGTCCCTTAAATGTGTTTTATTGTGTTCGTTTTGCCTTCTTTCCAAGCCTGGCTTTTGTAAATCCATCGCAAAAATGGCCTGAATATATTGCATTCTAGTCGAATCCTTTTCAGCAGCCTTGGACCAGGGGATTTAAAGAAAAAAAACCCTTTCCAAGTTTTGCTTTTTGGTAACATCTAAAGGATGCCGTAATGACGACATTAAACCCCCCTCTTCTGTTGAAGGCAAACCTATGGCCATCTCCGATTGTCTTAGGTGATCATCGTCACAGAGGGAGGTTCAGACCTGGGCTGATTTACATACTCAGGTAAATAAATAAATGAAGAGTACTTGACCGCAACTAAGAACAAGACTTTAAAAAAAAAAAAATAGGCCACTAAATTTGCTCTTTGTTGTCCCTTGTCATGCAGTTTTCTTCTGAAAAATGGCGAGGGCTTTGGTATTAAGAGTTGCATAGAATTGGGAAGCCTCCGGGCGATGCTCGGTCAAGATGAAGCAGCTGCCCTGGCTGAAATTTATATTTCTAAGCAGCCAAGGGAAGCTCTTTCCCTGTAAGTAATTATACGGTCCTATGAGAGTGCTCTTTCCATCTGCAGTTCCTTCGTTTGTTTTTCAACAGCGCCATAAACGCAGCATTGCACATCAGCCATTATTAAATCAAAAGATAAGAAATTACGAAAAACAAATAAAAAGAACCTGGTAAATTTTTGCCGTTGCAAAGAGACTTTAAAAAAACAACAACAACCCTAAGCCTAAACTTTTTAGGTAAGAAAGGTGAGCTATAAATTCAATAAATATTCAAACTACATGGAGATTAACTTTCAATCACTTCTGGGCAGTTTAATGAATGATATAAAGAGGTTGGAGAATCAAGAGGAAGAGAGCAAGAATGGCCTTCTTTTGGGACAGGGGGCTCTCCCATCGAGTCTGAAATGAAATGTATACGGTCAGTTTTCAGAGATACTAGTGGTTGGTCAGCAAAAGGAAGGCAGCTCAGAATTAGGCAAAATCTACTAGTCAGAACAATCAAAAGTCATGAAATGGGCAGTGGTAGACTTGCTTCTACCAGCTATATCTGTTGCAGGTCATTTAATTTGGTTGTTTACATTTAGCAAAGCATGGGCTTGGACACATTGGCCTAAGCACAGCCTTGCAATGCTACGATTTCTGGGTGGGTGGGTGATGCTGAATAGCCAACGGCGAAGAATGCTAGGGGTTGTAGTACAGCCACCTCGAAGGGATTGCAAACTCCTTCCCACTTATTAAATGGCAGAAACCCATCTTTATATTCCGGCGGTCCCTTCACGTTGCAAAAGACTCGGGGTTGTTACGCCAGGAGGAAGATGTGGAGCGAGAAAGAGATTTGACACTGTAAGTGAAAGAAGCTTTAAAGAAGCATATGCTAACTTTACCCATTTGGTCCATGACAAAATGATTTCTGGTTCCGAGATTGTCAATTTCACAGTCAATTCCTTTAAAAAATAAAAGAAGAAGAACAGCTCAAGTACTCCTTAGAAGTCTGGGTTGGGTTGAGGAAGGAATCTGTGCGCATGCCTTGCGCTGTAAAAAGTCACCCAGATCGTGCTTTAAAGGGGGGGAGGGAAATGCTAAACTGTCAACTGATCCCTTATAAATATTCAGAAGCGCTGCAAAGTTACGGCCGTCACAATGTGAGCTGCCGAATTCACCTGGCTGGCATTCAAAGCCACATAATACTGTATTTGTACTGCTTCAAAAGGCCGAGGACAACCGGGATGCCTTCCTTTCTGAATCTTTAGGGGCAGGGAGGGGGAGAAGCACAAAGGGGGAGGGGGCTTGTTTTGTTCTCAAAGCAGCTCTAGAGGTAGTCCTTGACTTACACACAGTTCATTTAATGACTGTTCAAAGTTACGACAGCACTGAAAAACAGCGACTTAGGACCGTTTTGCACAGTGACAAACTTTCCAGCATCCCAGCAGATCCAAATTCAGACACTTGGCAACCGGTTCAGCTTTACAACGGCTGCCATGTCCCAAGGTCCCCCTTTTGCGACCTTCTGGGCAGGCAAAGCCAGATTCCCTGTTAACAGCCAGGTTTATCAGTTGCAGGGGATGTTCGCTTAACAACCTCGGCAGGACAGGTGGTCAAACGGAATGGGACTCACATCACAGCTGTCTTGCTTAACCACAGAAACGTTGGGCTCCGTTTTGGCCATGAAGTTGAGGACTGGCTGCACTTGGGAGAAAGGCACAGCTGCTTTAAAAGGTCTGAAAAGGGGCGCTTCGTTCAAGCTCTCCCCCGTATCTCTATATATGGTAAATAGCCCCCCACTATATTTACAGATAACTTCATTTCGCAGGGAAAACGGTGAAATTTAACACTTTGGTGCCAGCAAAAAAAAATCCAAGCAAGTTTGCTGGGCTCCATTTACAAAACACGGGTAGTCCTCAATGTAAAACCAGAATTTTCCACTGCTTAGCAAGATGGTCGTTAAATGAGTCATTTGCCCAATTTTACAACTTTTTTGGGAGGGGCACAGTTGTTACGCAAGTAATAACCGCAGCTCTTCAGGGGAAGAATCCAACTTCTTTTCCATTGATCTGGTTTACTGGGAAGGTTGCCATTGATGGTCCCACGGCCCCCCCCCCCCCCACCAGGATCTTGCAGCCGTCCTAAATGCAAGTGTTGGTTGCCAAACTGTCCGGATTGCGATGATGGGGACTTGTGAAGACGCTTCAACGGTTGTTAAGTACGAAGTCCGGTCACTGGTCCATTTTTTGTTTTTCAGTGTGTGATTTGTAAGATGCTAAGCAAAACGGTCGTAAGTCGAGAACTACCTGTCTCCCCCTTGCAGAATGACCTTTTGTCACGCTCGCAAGTAGCTGCCACCATGTCGGGTGTTGTGTGTTATGAACCACTCTAGCTTTAAATAAGGCGCATGGCTGTTTCCTTCTTTTTCCGTATACTTTTTTTTTGACGATGCAAGATAGAGCTTCTAAAGGGTGGGGGACAGAAACACCTTTCAGAAAATTGGTGCCACCCATGTACGATTTTAGATGCTGCAGATAAAACGGGATGATGAATAAATCCACTTAAACGCCTTAAATCCAGTAACTAAAACCTTAGTTGTCGCTTGTCTTCTCAATAGCCATTAACCACGGTTGGTATTCCAAGTGCTTTAAGAAAAAAGAGGAAGGGGAGGACCGAAAAACGCAAGAGAAAATGAAGGGGGGGGGGGAGAAAGATAATTCTGTTTTTAGGAAGAGACTTTCTGCACCAGCAACTGGCGCTCCACGCTGCAAAATACCAACAGGTGATCCTACTTGCCCAGCAGAAAGCTTTTTTAAAAAAACAAAGCAAAATACTTTTATTATTTTATCAGATCCTGACCAGCAGCTGTAAAAACACTAAATAAAGCAAGTCCTTTTGCCAAAAAAAAAAGGAAAAAAAAGCAGAAACATAT
>JAEANM010007938.1:0-17359 GCA_017656035.1 Myanophis thanlyinensis | reverse complement strand
AGAAAGAAAGAAAGAAAGAGCCTTTGGGACAACCGCGACTCGGATGACTTGACTTGAGAATCTCTACAGAAGAGTTTTCTTGCAATGCCCTGGAGCGCTCGAGAGAGTTGACAAGTCCGGGTGGTTTGCAGCCGGGAGCTGTCAGTTCACCCCAGTTGGGGATGCCGACTTTTTCTTCTTCTTTGCCAGACCGTCGGGCTGGACTTTCAAATTGTTTGGATGCCGGGACAGCTTGTCCCTTGGCTGTCAGAGAGTTAGATGCTGAGAAAATAGCTTTTCTTTCTTTCTTTCTTTGTTTCACGAAGGAAATCGGTTGAACTTCTACCCCCATTTCCCCTCCACCCCACCCTTTAATATCATCCGGCAGGAAGGTTGTTAGAGGGTAATGATTTTTTTCCCTGAGGGAATCACACATAAATCAGGTTTTGTTTTACTGTAAATGTTGCAGAAAAGAGTTATTGGCTGCAATTGGGGCAGGGAGGTTTGTCCAGGTTGGTTCATATATTTTTTTCCTGAGCTGAAAGGCTCAGGAAAGACGGATCTTAGGTGTGTGTGTGTGTGTGTGTGTATAGAAAAATTGCCAAATGAATCTGGTAGCGCTTGTGGAAACAAGTAGATCTGTTGTGAAGCGCTCTAAGCTTTTGAGGGCAGCAAACCCACACGGTCTTGAGTGTGTTCATGTGGTGGAAGTTGCTGTTGCCTCAGTGGATGGCATCTGATTCATAGTGTTGGTTCTGGCAAGGGAGAGGTTAAACGGAATGAATCATTAGTCTTGTTGTTTTACTTAGAGGTTTGCAATCTAATTGTAAGCATTTTCACTCAAAAGCGAATTCTGTTTAATTCCGTGAAACTTATTGCTGTATAAATCTAATTGGATATGCAGATTGAGTCATTTAACTACTCAGCATTCTTTGGGGGTGAATGCTAGTGACAATGATGAAGAGGAGGGAAAAAAAGCCCCTATTGCATGACTATCCGGAAGGAACAAAAAGCAAATAGCAGTCTAAAAAGGTACCTGTGCCCAAGATCTGTATAGGAACTAGCAACATTATTCCAGTCTTGGTGGCAGAATATTCATTGAAAGAAATTTTTTTGTGGCTAACAGTAAAGCAGAGTGCAGTTTTAGACGTTTCTCAGATGTAAGATCTATGTTGTTCAAAGGGAGTTATTCCTTTGCTGCATTAAACACTTCCAGAATACATCCAATAAATATTAAGCCAGACAACCTGAATTTGTGTTTTATGGACATATTTATGATCATTTTACAGAGTACAAGCAAAAATGTAAAACAAAACTTCTGGAGAACTTGTTGTGTGCTATATTTTTCTAGTAATAATCCAGTGCATATTTACTAAGACTTTACCCCATTGAAAATAAAAGCTTACCCTGGGTAAATACATGTAGGGGAAAAGGGGATTTTGGATTGGTTTGAAGCTTTAGGTTAACTCGACTGTTTTTTTCTGTTGCTTTCTAAGAACGAATAACTTCATGATGAAAAACATTAACTCTCCAATGAAGTGCTAAACTTCATAATTATGAGATGAAATATAATTTTATGGACCAAAATGTTTAGGTTTGATAAATCCTTTTGCCAGTGATGCAATTAAGATCAAGACTGAGTTAAATATGGACGCATTGGGGAAAATCTAATATATCTGCAGTCTTGCAGTTAATGTGAAGTCTAATCTCTATATTATTCCAGAGGTTTATGAAATGAGGAATTGTGACCTGTAGAAGCCTTGGCCATGTTTTTTTTTAATTATAAGCAATCTGCATGACACATCAGGACAGGTTTGTTTCTCTAACCTGCAAATGTATATAATCTCATTCCATTTTGTATATATCTTCCTCCTTTTTTGAAGCAGTTCTATCCATGTTTTGCCTAGTCATCTGACTAGTACAGATTCTGATTAATAATAGTAATATTTATTTTTTGCAAATCAACTTCAAGGCATGGTTTGGATGATAGCCCAGACTCTAGTTTGCCTATTCAGATTAAGGTACAAGGATTCATCTTTTAATGACTGCATTGTTTAGTGGCCATTTGAGGTTGAAGTTATGAAGTTGATGATGAAAATGTAATGTTATGACTGCTCCCTACATCAGTGTTTCTCAATCTTGTCAACTTGAAGATATGTGGACTTCAACTCCCACATCTTCTTGCCAAGATTCAGAATCACCGCCCTACATTTATGGCCTTCACATGTGCTGAAGTAAGATCACAGGCACGGTCAAGATTTCACTTAGTGACTGTTTCACTTAACAACCAAGTGTCCCAATTGGACTATCCACCTTGCATTAGACAGAATAATTCTGGTATCAAGGAATGACTATTTCACAAAAAGGAAGGAATGAGAAAAACCCATAATATACCAATACAGGTAGTCCTCGATTTACAGCTGTTCATTTAGTGACCATTCAGAGTTTCAATGTCACTGAAAAAAAAATGACTCATGACCATTTTTCACACTCACAACCATTGCAGCAGCCCCATAATCACATGATCAAAATTTGGATGCTTGGCAGCAGCTTCCTATTTATGATGGTTGCAGCATTCCGGAGTCACATGATCCCGTTTTGCAACTTTTTGACAAGCAAAGTCAATGGGGAAGCCATTCACTTAACAATCATGTTATTAACTTAACAACTGCAGTGATTCACTTAACAACTGTAGTAAGAAAGGTTGTAAGATGGGACACAATTCATTTAACAAATGTTTCACAGAGCAACATAAATTTTGGGCTCAATTGAGGTCTTAAATTGAGGACTAAATTGTAGTCCTCTAAACACTGATCTTTAAACTAAAATCCTCATGATGGCTCGAATTTATAGCTCATAGTAATTGATAACATTAATTTACAAAGCTGTGTCTACTCAGAAGTAATTCCACCCTGGTTCACTAAAACCTATTTTCAGCTAAAAGCATTCTAGAATACTGATAGCTGCTATCTATTGACATTACTGAATTTTGAAACAATCCTTTGAAATATGGCAGGGCAAGCAGTCAAGTTGCCATTAATATTTCATCACTGTGCTTTTGTACTAATGATGCTTTTAAAGTTGGATTGTAAATATTAAGAGTAAATTTTAATCTTGGATGTCTAAACTTTACCCTTACTATTTACAATCCAATTTATGCACAGGGAATTGTTAAAGGAGCATAATGGATATATATCTATCAATAAAATACAGCTCCTGATGGAATAATCTACTCCTTTCTCCTTTCTTACTTGTGCCCCAAATCAGGTGTAGAAAGTTGGGGACCTGCTATGTCAGATTTAGGGTTCAAGTGAAAGATACTAGAGGTAAAAGGATCAGAAACTCTGTTCAGTGAGTGGAATTCTGTTCACGTAATGTTGGATGTTTCAAAATCTTGATTTAGCTTTTCTAGTAGTAATGAGGTACACTGAAAAATTATGCACAGCTTAAATTGTATATATGTCTGTATTATTTTCTGTTGCCCTACAACACAGGGAGTATGATCAGATTTCTAATGATTTAGCAAATGAGACTTTTTTTCTGCAAAAGACCATTACAATGACATCCGTTTAAGTACTGTCTTTTCCTATTAAGAAACTTATTTTTCAATACAATTATTCTTATGAATAGAGATATATGACCTCCCCAGTTACTTTATTTGTATTTATTTTGTTAATATTTGCTTGGGTTTTTTTAGCCCACAAAAGCCTAAAGTAGCCACTGCAATTAGGAGTCAAAACATAGCAATGCATAGAAATAAAAGCATCAATTGAAACAAAAGCAATTCACCTTACAATTTAAAAGTCTGGTGATTATTTGTTTTGTTTTTTAAATCCCTTACTAAATAAGTCAATAAAAGGGATTTGATAGCTGGCTAGGGTTTATTAAGAAAAATGATACAAGGAAGGAAAATCACTGAAATATCTCTCTTCTTTCTGATGTTCAGAATATACTGAAACTAGGTGGGTAGGTAGGGAATACAGAATTTCAGTCTTACATTTATTTTTTTACAGATGAAGTGACAGATCAACTGCTTTATGATTAAAGAGAGATTAAGACAGCTGTGATGGGGAAGTGGTTACAATGCAGTACTGCAGGCTAACACACTGCTCAGTCCAGTTCAATCCTGACTGGCTCATGGTTGATTTAGCTTTCTATCCTTCTGAGGTCGGTAAAATGAGGGCCCAGATTGTTGGGGGCAATATGCTGACTCTGTAAACAGCTTAGAGAGGGCTGTGAAGCGGTATATAAGTCTAAGTGCTAGTTATTTCTATAATAGTGTACTTACCTTTTGTATTTAAAGTTGTTGAAAAATCCACTTGAATTAGATATAAAATGTAGATAACACCTATTGTATTTAAAAAACTGGTTATTTTTTTAAAGAAAAGCACTCCATAAGGAACAAAAGGTTAATATGTTTATTTGATTTTGCACTTTCCTCCACAGTAATGAGGTTGATTTATTTTACCTATGTAACACTTTTGTATTTCTTAACTTTGCATAATCGGTTCTGTCTTTTAATGATGTACAAAATAATACATATATAAATGTCCTTGGATAATTTGCAAACTACTATATTTATTTTAGAACAAAACTCTAGCTTTTCTGGATTGTGTGCATTTTATTGATTTGTGCAGGAAGGAGCTTCTAAACAGCTATAGCTTTTTTTGTTTTGTTTTTGTTTTAAATCTGGACTGCCACAGTCATTCTAGCATATGCCATCCTGCTGCCTGATTTAATTGTCCAAATAAAGATTATATCACAGCACTAAAATATCACTGGTGGAATTTGGTAGTGATAAAGTGACAAGCATGGAGAAAACAAAATCTGGAATTTTGTGTTTATTGTGTTTATGAAATATAAAATGTGTTCTTAAGGAATGTATCACAATTTTCAAGATTTGGTATCTTTTTTCTTTCTGTTTTTATCAAATCCATTCCTGTTTCCTGTTTTCATCGCATGCCAGCAATTTTGACCTTGAGAGTAGAGTGAAGTAGTTTGGGGAGGGGCAGGTAGACTAATATGACTGAAAAGGCCAAATCAGAGACTGCTTAGTCTGAAGCTAAGAAGGACATTTCTGGAATGGACAAACTTGCTGAAGAAGAAATGAAAATTCCTCTTCCTCCAACTTCCAAAATCCCTGGACAGGAGAAGAGAAATAAAGAGAAGTTTGGAGGTGAAGAAAAGATGGAAATAGAAAACTTCCTGGTTGCCTTTTACCTGAGAAATGGAGGATTGATTCCCTCAGTGGAAGTAGAAGAATATGTTGTAATAGAGGTAGCCCTCAACTTATGACACTCCCCCAAATGGTACTTAATAGTCCAGTTGTGGACTATTGTCCATCTGGTTATATAACCACATTTCAGATGCTCAGCAAGTGACCTGCATTTATTGTCATTTGCAGCGTTCTGTAGGTCTATCTGGTGGCTAATTTGACCGAATGCCAAGTTTTCAGGAATTCTGTAACAGTTTTGGATTTACCTTGATCTATGATGGTTGTTTACTTGCAGATGTTTCATTGCCTAACTAGGCAATATAATAATGAGAGCCACTTTGGTTTAATGGTTAAGGTACCTGGCTAGAATCAGGAGTTCAAGTCCTGCGTTAGTCATAAAAGCCATCTAGGTGACTTTGGGCTAGTCCTTCTCTCTTAGAGCAATCCAACAATGGGGTGGTTGTTGTGTGGAAGAAAAGGAGGAAGAAATGTTATGTATGTGTGTTTGTTGCCTTGAGTTATTTATAAAAATAATAAAGGTGGTATATAAATAAATAAAATCATCAAAATGTATTTATTTATAAAGATTTATAAATAAATAAGTGTGGTGTTTGCTCTGTTTATATTCACTAGCATGCCTGCTAGTGGGGATGTGGCTTTTTTCTTAGTAGTTCCTTGATTAGGATATTGTTTTCTGTTTGATTGTTTGGTGTGAATCCCTGCTTATATGGGTGTTTATTGTTGGAGGGGATTTGTTATGGCTTTTTTCTTTCCTTCTTAGCTTTTTATTGTCTAATTTGAATGATGTGTAAATGTGCTTTATCTCTATGTGTCTATTGATGGCTAATTTGTTTGAATACCAACTTTTCAGAAATTTTGTAGTGCTTTTGGATTTAGTTAGTCTGTGTTATTCCTGATTCTTCCAAACTCACAGTCACCTGATTTCTCATGCATCTACCTTATGTAGACCTTAATAAGTTTTGCTGAAAGTACCGTCTTTTCTTTTAGGTACGAAATAGGTCAGATTTTTTTTTCCTGCAGTGAGGAGATAGCCATCTTTATTTAAGGCAGCAGTAAAAGCTTTCATTCTGGAAAAGCTTTACAGAAGTGCTCTGCTTGAAGTTTCCTGGCATAAGTGCATGTTGGATTTCTTCAGCTATTTGCAATTTGGTAGCAATTCTATAGCAAGAGAAGCTGTTGTTCCAATAGGCCATCTAGAACAAGACCCTTGTGGAAATGATTTGGGCACGCAAGGACTGTAAACACTAGGAGTTTACGCTTCACATGGGAGTTGTGTTAAGGACTCTGACAAATCTGCACCATTGTCTAATGCAGGGGTGGGCAATTGTGGCTCTTTTATGACTTGTGGACTTCAAATCCCAGAATCCTTGGGCAAGGCAACCTGAATAAAATGGAGGAAACATTTGAAAAGGGTTCTTTACACTTACATCTCAAAACGTTTCCTCCATTTTATTTAGGTTGCCTTGCCCAGGGATTCTGGGATTTGAAGTCCACAAGTCATAAAAGAGCCACAATTGCCCACCCCTGGTCTAATGTGACACTATATTTGCTAAATGGATGGTTGTAAGCTGAGGACCGTCTGTAGGCGATTGTGTAAACTTTTCAAATAAATAAAAGTTCAGCTTGACTTATTTACAGCACTATAACTACGGTAATTAATTTGCTGTTTTTAGCGCAGAACCAAACTCCCTAGCTAACTCCTGCTTCTTTCTGAACTTCTTCTTCTTGCCTCCTTAAGATGTGAGTTCATTCTCCTGTTCATTGATTAGGATCACATTTCATTACTGTACCAAACAATGCAGAACGATTCTTTGGCAGATGAATGTTCAGGGAACAAAAAAACATTTCTGTAAAAGTTCCATATTGAAAAGTGCAGTGTAAAATGCAAGAAACAATGATTGTGCTAAACAATGATGAAAACAATGGTTCAACCAAGCTTGTTGAATAACACATAGATACTGGATTCACATAATATCGCTAAGCCTATTCTAAGCCCAAATAAAGTTACGGTTTGTAAATCTAGGCAATGCCATTTGGGATATTGGACCACTCGTTTGCTCATGAACACCTAATCTGGTTTCCATAGTTATGGAGGTCAAAGTTAACAAATTCAGTTTTGGACATCTATTAGTTTGGTGAGACAAAAGGATGTATAGGTAGTTTTCAACTTATAGTCACAATTGGGACTGGAATCTTGGTCATTGAGTGAAGTGGTTGTTGAGTGAGATGTCCACATGACAGCTTCGTTCACTGACCACATCCCAGCACTTCTGGTTGCAGTTGTTAATTGATCTCCAAGGACATTAAGTGGATGGAGCAAAACAGAACTGAAATCCTCCTAGCAGGCAACCCTTTCACACTCAGATGTTCCTGCACCTAAAAGGTTTCAGTGCCCTTAGGTGGACTTTAGTTATATTTCAGCTTCATTTCCATAGCCTGCCAAAGGATTTTCTCTCCCATCCATGCATGGAAGGGAAATCATTCCTGGGAGTGCAGGAATGGAGCTCAAATCATCACAATTTCTGCTCCATTTCTACAGCCTGCCGAAGGATTTCCTCTCACCTCAGTGCATGGAGGGAGAACTCATCATGGGGCCGTAGGAACGGAGCTGAAATTCTGCAAGAGCTTCCCTGCTTCCTCTCTGCTTGCAACCTTCCTTGCTGGCTTCCTCATTGACTTTAGGAAGCTGGCGGAGATGATTGCAAATGGCGATTACATGATCGTGGGGCACTTGGCAATTAATCATAGATGTAAGTTGGTTGCCAAGCAGTCTAAACAACAGCTGGCAGTGCCTTACTGGGCCTAAAGGACTCTTTCCGATGTCACCATAAATTTGAACAGTTAGTCATATGTCAAGGTCTACCTGTGCTGATATTCATTTGGAAGATAATGTAAATCAGCCTTTGGTTAAGGCCGGTTTTAATTGATTCAAAATATGAAATTAAGCACATGACATACTATTATGCAATGGACTACATAATGCAATGCCTTTCATGTTTATGGAGAAATATATCAAAATATCTTCACTACAGCTTGTTACCTAATATAATATTCTTAGCCTAGCATCCTCCACATGTTCTAGGAGAGGAAATGCCAGCATTATGGAGTGGATTATCGGGCTGAGGAAGGCTGTCCTAGCCATTACATTGTAGGAATGTAGTTTTAGAAAATGTAGCACAAAACTCTGACCTTCAATGCCTGTCCAATGACAGAGAAGTTAAAAAGATCAAATTAATTAATCAAGAAGTTAAATTTTAATCACTGAGAATTAAAACTGAGATCTTGTTTATATTTTTCCTGGAGAAATTTACTCCTTGTAATAGGAAAAGAAAACCTGGTCTGAATTTCTTTTTTCTTTTTCTAAGTGGTTATGGGACTAACTTTATCTTATTATTTGTAAGGTGTTTGGATTATAATGTCATCTGGGTTAAAGTTTTAATTCAAAAGAATTGATTAAGAATAATTTGGTAAATTAATTTTAAAAGCATTAGACAAAGCAAAAATGTTTAGCTGATAGGTACACCTTTATCAGGCTAAATCCACAAAGCTGCATTAATGTATCTTCCAGCTTGATATAGAAAAAAAAATTATAGCATTAAAACTACAGCTAATTTCATCTCTTTTTTTTACCACATCATAGCAATGAAGCTGATAGTGTTCCTACCCTCCAGAATACATGGTAGTTTTCAATAAAACAATTAGTTTAAAGTCCTAGAATGCCTTTAAAAAATATCAGCTTTGAAGCATGCTCCATTCCATTCTCACATGCAAGATGCCAGAAGATAGTCCTCAAATTACAACTTAGTGATCATTCAACATTACAACATATCCCAAAAAAGCTACTTATGACCCAGATTTTTGTTGGCCTTTTTCACTTTCTTCTTCTTCTTTGGTTTTATAATGTGGGTCTTATTTATGGGAGCTGCTATTGCTTTAGTATTAAACTTAACAGATTTTGCCGTATCTCATCTCAATTTTGGATGATGGAGCTTTTAAGTTTTGTGGGGCTGGTGAATTTTTATTATTATTATTTGCTGAGTGAGGGAAAGTGTTATTCTGTTTTACGATTGACTTGCCTACGTGAAGCCACAGTATGACCTTATGAAATATCTGGAAGTCACAGTTGCTACAAAATGCCTCTATTGAAAAATCTCCACTGATTGCCAGTGGCTTTTAAAGTGTAATTAAGGTTACCGGTGTTACACAAAGTAAGCCATTTAAGACTTTAAGGTTTATCAGAGGAACCCCTCTTCATAATACCATTATGAATCTATGTAGCCATTAAGAGCTTCCTGTTGGTAAAGCTTTGTGTATTTGACACGCAGTCCTGCCCCAGGCTACAGAAGCCATGTGTGTTCCCCATTTTTTCAGAAATCTCTGGAAATAATAGATTCCTTTTCCCCTTTCCCCTTTCCTTTTTGTGTTTGCCACAGCAGATGGCAGCACCTTACTGCCCTTGGGTGATCTCAAAAAATGTAAACAGGGTTCTAGCCTGGTTAGGCCTTAGAATAAAACTGCCTCAAAATCTCAGGGCTGTGAGTTACACTGGTACATTTAAAAAGTAACCTGGAAGAAGCCAGTGGCAATGTATGGACCAAAAACCAGGGTGGATTTGATTTAAATCAAGTCGATTTCAATCATGATGTCAGCATTCCAGCTAATCTCCTCATTTCCATTCAGCACTCAGAGACACAGTCCACCCACAGAATTTATTGAAGAAACCATACTGGCACATCTGGGAAAACCCGAATCTGAATTTCCGGATTTTCCCATCACTTGGCAGCTGCTGTGTTGCTGTTTCAACTGCTTCTGTGTGGGAAGGAGGGATCCCTAGCTGGCCTCGGTCCAGAGGAACGGGAGGCAGGGGCCCCACCCCTATGATAATTTTCCTGTATCCATCTTCCCATTTTGTTGTTGGGGCCCACTTGTCTGGCCATGCAAGTCCCAGGATGACTGATTACAATAAATCGGATGAGCTCCCTGTGCCTCCCCATTTTGAGTTTGACAAGTTCTGTTACATGGGCGGCCAGGGTTCTACCTATTAATGATCCATCTACTTGTTGAAACCATATGGAGTGTGCTAAGGGGTTGTGAGCTGGAACCCAGCTGCTCCAACTCATAGGCTTCGATGGCTTGCTTCATGCCCTTCGAAGGAGGAGTTCGGAGGTCGGCTAGGGATGCAAGGGAACCCCCTACAGCCCCTATTGCCTTCCATCATGGGTTTCTTGTCCATCTTCCCTGAGTCTTCACTCCACCCAGGCATAGGTCAGTAGTAGGGGCTCAAGACCCCAGACAGCCCCCGTTTGACAGGAAGCTGGTAGGGTTTTTTTTTTAAGTGCAGATTCAGATGTCAGCGTTTCAGCTAAACTCCTCATTTCCATTCAGCACTCAGAGACACAGTCCATCTAAGTAAGAATTTATTGAAGAAGTCATACTGGCACATCTGGGAAAACCCGAATCTGAACTTCTGGATTTTCCCATCACCCAAGTAAATTCCACAATCCACCACCTTCACCCGTCATACCATCACATTGCCAATCCAAAAAGATTGAAAGAGAAACCACTTCTTCGGTCAACTCCTCACAAGTGTCAGTTGACCTAGCCTTGACATCCTCAAGAATTTTATTTAGACTACCGATTATCCTCTAAGAGATTACCCCTCCCAATTTCCCAGGCTCCAATAATGGCAGCATAGAAGCTTCTGTGGATAATATGCATTCCAATACTGATACATGATTTAAATCGTGATTTAAATCACTAATAAAAAGGCTTGATTTAAATCGATTTAAATCATAATTTTTAAAGAACAACTGTCATCTCTGTCCCGCAGCGGCTCCTCCTCTGACCTTCTATTGACTCACCAATTTTGCAGAATATACAGCCTCATGCTACATAACTAAGCTCCATTTCATGCTAAATAAACTAAACTATTAATGTATCTTAAATAGAAACCCATCTTTAGATAGAATTTTTACTCCAAAAGCATTTTATTAAAATAAATTTGATAAAAATAAAAAAAATCAAATTTAAATTAAAAAAAATCTGATTAAAAAAAAACTTTTTTTAAAAAAAACATCAATTTTTATCCATCCTGCCAAAAACCAAACTTAATATGAGGGAGAACATTTTAACGTTTTACTTGTTATAAACAATTAAACTATTTTGCTCATTTAAAATTGTCTCATTGCTGTGTTCCGGCAGGAACAAAATAGCAGTTCAGGATGCAAAATGCAGGATTATTTAATATATTATGGGATGCCATATGCATATAACTGCAGGCATTTTGGGGCAAGGTCTTCATCTAGAAAATAAGACCAGGGATTAATTTGGGCTTCTGGATCCTAATATCAGTATCATGATTCTCAAGATCTCCAAGGTTCTTTCCTATTCAGTTATTCTGTCTATGGAGATCTTCAGCTATAGTTGTCTCAAAGGCACTTTTTTTTTTTCTTCAAAAGGCAACTCGACTGATTTTCCTTGAAGAAGAAGAAGATATTTCACTTCTCACCAAGAAGGTTCTTCGGTTGTCATGGTGGTGGTATGAAAGGATATATTCTGACAGGATGATGGGGGGAGCGGTTGTTTCTTTGCAAGCTAGTTGTTAACACTATCTCTGAGAACTGTTGAAGCCACTTGTGGGTTTATCTGTGCCCTCAGAGTCACCTGCATCAGAGTGCAAATGGATGTGGAACCTTCTTGGAACTGCTGAAAGGACTGTATTGTAGACTAGAGATAGGTAGTGTTATTTCTCCCTCCTCTGTTGGAGGAGGGCTGTTCAGTTCTAACATAGATGGAGTGTTTTACCCCTCTTTCAAGCCAATGGTCCTCTCTATCCAAAATGTGGAGTTTGCTTTCTTCAAAAGAGTGACCATTGTCTTTCAAATTCAGGTGGACCACTGACTCTTGTCCTGATGGCTTTGATCTCCTATGTTATGCCATGCGCTTGTGAAGTGGTTGGTTTGTTTTGCGTTGTTTCATTCAACTTGCACAGAGATTCATAGGAGGAAAAGATGGGATTTTTTTTGGGTGGTGGTGGGAAGCAGTGGTATACTTGGAAGTATTCTTCTGCAACTGACTGTGATCAATGCCATTATATTTGGATAGTCAAAAACATATTGTATTTGTATTTACCTGAGATCAATCAAATATTGGATTAGCTTGAGTGACAATCTGGGTCTCTTCTATGTCTTGCTTGCTTTCTTCTTTTAACTACTGGATCTTGACTGATGGTACAAAACTTTAAATGCCTGTATATCCCTACATCAGCTGAAGGATGACATGTATTATAAATGACAGGTGTACAGGAAAGGATAACATTTAACTGTTAACAAAAACTATGATATGCTTGAAAATGTGATTGTTGATACATTTTATTGTACATGTGGTATTGATTTTGTTCTGGATGAAGAGCTGGAAATACTGCATGGCATTTTACAGAGAGCATTGGTGAAGTTTACTAAACCACAGCAGGAGAAATAATGAAATGGATTGCCTAATCATTTTGTCCCTTAATAAGTTTTCCAATGACTGCAAAGAGATTGGCAAAATGCTTCACACATTTTCAGAGGATATCAGCAGGCAACAAATATTATTATAGTTTGATTCAGTGTAGCTTGTTTTGCAAATCTGGAATTAATTTAACATTAATATATGGATGAGTGTATGAAAACAAGGCATGTATTAAATTTAGGGATTTGGTCATAAAACTTTGAAATACCATGTCAAATCCAAATATTTTAAGCACAAGACAGAATTAAAAGAAATAATTGAAACAAAACATGAGTTTCTTTGCCAGCAGATATTATTTTCTCTTTGCATGTGCCCCCAGATCTGCTATAGATTAATTAGTGAACAACTACAGCTTTAATAATTGCAAGGAAAAAAACAGATTTTTTTTTCTGTTGAAATGCATGTAATCAGGCATATTTGGAATACTGTTTTGGAGAAATCTGCAATTTTCTTCTTTTGAGAAATAATTCTTACTATCAAAAATAAAAATGGTTACAGTTCTTGCAGCAAGACCTAAATTGTCTTATATTTACATGAAATAATCATTGGGAATATAACTTTTTTCCTTTAAAATCATACATTATTGAGATTCTGAATAACTTTCATAATTTAAATTTATCTGGGAAACCATTACCTGCTACACACTAACTGGAATGGCTATATGACTGAGAAGCACTGAGAGAAAGCATTTGAGATAACAGTGTTTGTTTTATAGAAGAATCTATTCTATTTATAATTATAGGTATGTTTAAAGGATGAGAGATCAGTTCCCCATAGAGGAAGCATATTAATGATCCAATTATGGTTCAATTTCTCTTAATATCCACATAATATTATTTTTCCCTTCTGCACATAGCTGACTTGTTGGATGTTTTCCATGTCTTCTTGTTTATAGATTTAAAATGGCTCCTCCATCCCAATACTCCTCACTCTATCTACAATTATTGCTTTTGTACTTTCTTTGTAGTAGTATCTTCTTTCAGGAAATTTTCCTAAAGAAGGCTTCCTGGTATCTAAATCAATGTCATTTTGCTTTTCCAAATATTTTAAATATTATAAAAAAAATATTGGAAATATATCACTTATCTCTTTGAGGTGATTTTTATTCTATTATTTTCTAAGAATATGGATTATAATATTATAGTAAGTATACCAATAGTTGCAACTTAAAAAAAAACCAAATTAGTGATATTATTAAAGAATAATACACAAGTAGACATTCTAAATATTCTAAACAGTGACAGCTTTTGAATTTATTATTGTTTATGCTGTATTGATCTCTAACAAAATACATTATTTTTATGAACCAAAGTAGTTACATAATTTTGTAATCGAATCCATGTATTTTGGGGTTTTTATGATTTTCATTTTGATCAATGTTAACTTATTGCAATAAAGTTACACAATGTTTTACAGATTTTTAACAGCATGGAAAGAACACTTTAGGACTTCATTATAATAAAATTAATCAGTATAATAAATTAGCTTTGTATATTATCATGCACTGAGAAGTATTGGACCATCTTTACTGAATTTCTAGGCCTGGGTACATATTGGAGCTTTATCATGATTTCTGTTCTGTTATTATAATATACTTACCCTTAGGGAACATGTTTCATGGTTTTTTTGTAAATATGATAAAATAATATTTCCCTCCTTACTACAGGCATTCTTCTGCTCCAATGGAAACATTCGAGTCCAAATAATATCTTTGTTCAAGGATTTTTCTTCAGCTACAGAGGGTAAAGAGTAAAATCCCCTCTCCACAACTGCTGCAAATCTGAAAATTAGTCCTTCTAGCTGATGCCTTCTTTCTCTTTCTCTCTCTCTCCCTTTGAATCATGTTAAATTAAAAGAGCCAGGAGAGAATATTAACACAAAGAATTGTATGATGGGGCTACATCAAATGCATAGAACATTAACCCTTTTATTAAAAAGCAGAAATCCACCAATTACAGCCAGGTTTACATAGTGTCTGGGAAATAAACTTGGTGTGTGTGACTCTGGAATTCAGATACATACTCTGAGAAATATGAGTAGATGCCAAAGTTGGTTAAAACTCATTTTTTCTACAAAAAAATTGTTTTGCAAAAGCTGTACCACATGTAGTAGTTGAAAATGAGGAGATATCATGTCACCATCATACCTCTGAAAAAGTTGTTGGAGTGAGGAGCAAATCATAAGTAAAAAAAAAATTGCAAGTGATTATAACACCTTAATTTTGAGCAACAGTAACTGACTTTCTGTATCACCATAAACCATAAATTTTATTTTATTCACAAGGACTGCTGCTGTATATTAACTCTAGGCTGCATAATAACATCAATAATTAAAATGCAAGTGACATGACCAAATGTCTAGAAGACGAAAGAACCATTTTAAAACAATAAAATTAAGTATGTTTTTTTTTTGAAGCCTTGTGGTTTGTTTCTTTTGGGTTAGCGCATTGTATGATGCCAGCAAAGTAAATAGGTTATATGTATATATTCTATTCATTCCTATGTACATTTACAAGTAGAACACTTTTTTAAAAAAAGTTTCTCATTTTCATTTAATGAAAGTGTTTTTTAAAAATAAATGATATTTTCTGCAGACACACAAAAGTTCAATCAAATGTGTGAACAAAGTTGAAAAGAAGGTATTTTTCTCATTATTTAATATTCAGGAATCAAAATCTTTGCCAACTTAAAGAAAATCACTTCCCTTCTGTCCATTCTTACTAATGTATATCCAAGATAACAACAACAACAATAATAATCCTGAAAACCATCTTAAAATGTATTTGATTTGCTTGATAAACATAATAATACTTGTTTGTTTAAATTTATATGCTGACCATCTTGCTAACCAGAACAACTTTGTAATTTGTAATACACAGGTAAACAATACAACTGTTCTTAAATATTAATTGTTTTCCCAGTCATGTGCCTACATTTTAATTTTGAGTTTATCTAGCATTCAGACCTTGTGAAAGGTTATTTTACTTTTTACATTCTATTTAACTGGTACTTTATTCTGCCAACTAGAATTTCAGTATTCTTTGGTTTATTCTTGAGAATCAAACTAAAAGGATGCTGGAGCTCTATTGAATTAGGAATAAAATAACTGAATGAAAAAATGGAGCATTAGGCTCTATGAAAAGCATAACAGTGGCATGTTTCCTAAAAATTAAGAAGTGCTAAACAGGAAATTGTGGAAACCTTCCAGAAATGCTGCTATGTAAATCATACATGGGTTATCTCTTGTTTTTAATTTTGTCCATAAAAGGAGAGTTTGAAATGAAAACATTATGATTTACCACATACTGTTACATCTTCTAATGAGTTTGTTAATGTAAACATTTTATCTAAATAAACAATATAATTCTAAACAGAAAAGGATGCTAAAGTTTAGGAAATGTATGGATAGAACTTTATTTTTGGCTGTTGAAGGTTATAGTGTCCTTAGAAAATGCTGTTTTTAAATTAAGTGACTTTTCTCTTTACAATAAAGAGAACAATATTTTTTTTGTATTTTAAAAGCTCATGGTTCTACATAATTAGACTTGTTTTGTAAATGGAAGCCAAATATATGGAAACGCACAATAAAAAGAAAGATAGTACATTGTTTGGCATGGATTGGCAACCTATTGTTCCACAAGGTGTATACGTTTTTGCAGACTTAAGTTGATGAATTCTGGAGCATGTTAAGATCATCTCTCTGAAATTTGGTGGCCAGTGGCTGATTTCTAACAGTATAATTTCTGGTTAAAAAAAAAGTCAGAATAAGGATTGGGCAGTCATGGCTTCCCTGAAACCACTATGGAGTGAAAATGTTTAGTCTTATTCTGGGGGTATTGTTATACTATCACACATGCTCCTGTTGACCCAGAGACTGAAATAAAATCAATGTATATCCCTCCATCTGTCCCATATACAGATTTTGCTCTTCAGCAGATCATTGAGAAATATGAAGGAAACTTGATTGCATTTTTGTTGATTTATGCAAAGAATGACTAAACGTGAAGTATAAAATGCTTTATACAAATAAGTTGAAAGTTAGTTGCTGAATTAATAAGAGTGGCATATGATGAAAGTAAAGTATAACTATAAGAATAAATTGAATACTTAGTGGTTCAAATTGAGCAGAGAATAAGCTAAGAATGTGTGATGCCTCCTAATGTATCTATGGAAAGAAAGGTTTGTGATAATGCTACAAATGAGCCAGTTTACTAGTTGAGACACTAGGCTAGAAACCAGGAGACTATGAATTCTAGTTCTGTCTTAGATACAAAGCCAGCTATGTGACCTTGGACAAGTCACTCTTTCTCAGTCTGGGAAGGAGTCAGTGGCAGACTACTTCCAAAAACTTGCCAAGAAAAATGTAGGAATTTGTCTAAGCAGTCAGCAGGAGTCAAAACTGTGGGAATGTAAACATATGCACTTTTATATGCAGTTGGTCCCATGTCTTTTGGCTGAGAACCTGAGTGATTTGCAGTAAAAATTACTAAAATAGTATAATGGAATGAGGAATATAGATCTGAAAATTAATGTATCAAAAACCAAAGTAATTGAGCTTGTGGGGGGAACGAGAATGGGCAATTGTAAGTGATACATAAATAGGAGGAGGAGGAGAGGAGGAGGATGACAACAACAA
>JAEANM010007937.1:0-17360 GCA_017656035.1 Myanophis thanlyinensis | reverse complement strand
TAATAAATAATAAATAATAAAAAATAAAAAATAAACTGTTACATCAGGTCTCAAAAGGCTTAAAAATATCTTTAGTTCATTTTAAATAGCCCAGTCTCAGTCTCAAATTCCTTTCTTTTTAAGTTTTTAAGTTTCTTCTTAAGTTTTGGATGTAATATTCTTTTACAACAGTAGGTGGCATTGTTAGATCCAGTTTCCAATATTTAAAAGTTCTTTTTAATGTTTAGTAATATGTTTCCAGTGCTTCCAAAATACTAATTTTAAAATCCATAATTCCGGCACCAAATGCCCGTGCAAAACAATGCTTTTTAAATTTGTAAATCCAGATTTCAATATATTTGATAAATTGGTGCCTTCCCCTTTAAATATTCTTTCTGCTGAACTCCTTTTTTTTTTTTTTTTGCATTCTTCTCCATTAGTGAACCATTAGTTCACTGCCTCTTCCAAACTAGTTGGAGACACTTTCTTTTAAATATTCTTTTGGGGTAAGATTAGCATAACAAAGATTGTTCTCACCCAGCTCCAAGCGCTGCTCACACACACTGTGCTTTGATGGTCATCGGTTGTCACAGTTTTGGACAGACATTTTGGTGCCTCTTTGTCCTGCCATGGCAAAGAGGAAATTATGCCCTGCGTGTCACTAGGAGAGTTGCGTTCTCTCCCTGACCTCAGTGGGCACACCTCCTTAGCTTCGATGTCCCTCCAAGACAGCTTTCGGCTCCCTAAAGACCCTATGAGTGGGGGACGTCTAGAGCAGAAGTGGAGTGTTCCACTTTGTGCTTCTAGCAACACTGGACATCACTTCCAGTCTCGGTCTGTTATAGATGTTATTGCCCAGTTGTCAGAGTCAAAAACATTACCCTGAACTGATCTTTCCCAAGGTAAGATATCTGTACTGAAGAGCTGAAGAAACTTCTTGAATGAGAAGTGAAATGTCTTCAAAGAAAAACAAGAAAGTCTAGTTGCCTCTTAAAAAACTACCTTTGGGACAAACAGTGTATCTTGATTAAGATTTTCTTGTCATAGAGCAACAGAAGCTGCAGCTCAGCTTCTGCAAGTAAGAGAGAAAGTAGGAAACCAGCATGAAGACAACAGATACCAATGAATTGGAAAAATGGCTCACAACCACCCAGCAGGCTTCTAAAGAAAGTTGCCCATCATGTTTCAGATTACGTAGCTTTAAAAAATAACTGATGCAACATATAGTCTTTTGACCTAGTTCTTATGCTATCACATGCTTTATGACACATCAAGACAAGTCAAAATTGTAAATAAAAGACACAAAGATACATAAGTAAATACAAATTTACATTCATAGGAGTGTTGTCCTAAGCCATCCACAAGAGCTAGCTTCAGAAAAATAATTTTATCAAGATTAAAGGACCATTTAGCTATATTTCACAAAATGCCAAGACAAAGGATCAATTTAGACAGCTAGACATTCTTCTGCATCATTTATGTCTATAGCGTTCTAAAAACACATTTCGAATTCTTTATTTCTCTTTATTTAACAAAAGCCCTTTTTGAAAGGACTAAAGAAAAATGTTGTTGTTTTTTTTGTTTGAATATCAACTTGCTTTTTCCCTGGAAATTAGTTCAGGATATGAAATAAAGGTAGACCTTTTAAAAAATGATACATTCACTTTTCTTTTCCAAGCTCTCTTATTTTGGTCTCTCCCTGACTTTTTGGATCAAATAAAGATACTTGAAAAAAGTATAATTCTAATGTACCTGCTCTTCAAACTATTATTCAAAATTACCATTGCCAACATATTAACTTTAGGAGGACTCTATTCTGTACTGTCCCATTTCTGGGAACTTATTTGCAACTTATTTGAAAGTAAAATTAAAATGTCATAATATTACAGATGTTATTATCCCAAATAGCAATCTTTGGCTTTTGCAAAACTTACTGACTTCACAAAATGAGTTAACTCCTCCTACCTGAGTGAAAGGAGATTCCATTGAAAATCAAATTCTTGGAAGCACTGAGAAGGAGACACATAAAAAATAGAACAAATATTAAGTCATCCCATAAAGTTAGGGTTAAGTAAAGTTAACTAAAACATATACAGTGGATACACTTCAAAAAAAGATATGACCACATGTGGATATCTTCAAGAGGAGTTCTCTATCAGAAATAGCAAGCAACACCAAAACCTTAAATAAATGTTAATTTGTTGTTGCATAGTTTCATATGCTGTAGAGTCTAGGAATAATAGCAGAATATAACACAAGATTAAAGAAGTTGGAACAAATAGAGATCAAAACAAAGTTGGTAAGAAAGGAAGAAGTGTTAGTATGGTCTTTGTAAAGAAATGATGTTTCAAAGTGGAGTACATAAATCAATAATCTAAGCTTAAACCCAATATTCTAGCAAGCTAGTTTTTACTTTCTGAATAATCAGAGAACCACAGAAAGCAGAACACCTTATTGAATGTGTTACTATAAGAGTTTAGACAATGGATTATTAATCTTCTGAGCTCTGGCTACTAACTCAAAATTCCTCTGCAGTCTACTTTCAAAATGTATAAACATAATAATGATCAAAAACGGGCTTTTCCCAGCTAGAATTTTGATTGTAAATTTTATCTTTTTGTATATTCTTTTATGCTGGGATTAACTAGACCTTGAGAAATTCAAAAGTAGCTCTCTGTCTTAAATATGCTTTTAAAATACTTTCGTATTAAACTATCTTGTTGTATAATGTGAGAAAAAATAAACGGAAAACCACTTGCAAGATCCTGTTATTGTAATCTTACAATAAAGACTCTCAGAATGTGGTTTTACCTCAGGCCTGGGGACCAGGAATGGAGAGTGGCTGATTTGATACTGCTCTTGCTGCCAGGGTGTATATGTGTGTGTTGGTGTAATAGACTTTTATTATATGGCAGATATATTTTTTTAAATTGTAAGCCATTTGGAGTACCTATGTGTGTGTAGAGTGGCTATATAAATTCGTTTAATAAATGAACAAATGACAGTAAAAGTAGTTTTAGTACTCATGATTTGTTTTTCTTATCTTGGCTACATCAGAGGGCTGACATCAGTCTTGAAAGTCTGAAAACAGATCCTTCAGAAAACAAAGGAGGATCCATTCTGCAATGCTTCCTTCATCCTCTTTATTTTGTGGGCTGAGATATTTTCTGCATGACCCTTGTCTAGGTCAGAGATCCCCAAGCCCCAGTCTTCAGACCGGCACCGGTCCATGATGTGCCAGAAACTGGACTGTGCAAATAAGTGAAACCCCCATCTGCGGGATGCAGGCAATACACAAAACCACGCTCCCTCCAGTCTGCAGAAAAATATCTCTCCACACAATCGGTTCCTGATGCACAAAACTTTGTATCCAAAGCTGCTCTAGGTTACAGCAATTCCTCCAGTCTCCAAAGATCATTGATCGCACTGATCACACATTGATCACACAAAGATCACTTGTTCTATTTGAAAGGGCCTGAACTCACTTTCATAAGAAGCATTGAAATATCTGTCTCTATATAAGTCAGATCAAGTATATCATATAACTAATCAGGCAGGGATAGTATGATGGTCTCTTGTAAAAAAAAAAAAAAACCTCTACCTTACAGCATTTCATTTTATTTAATCTGTGATTCTTAGATAATTTGTCCTACTTCCTTCTAAAACTAGCCATCTCATCCCATCCATGTAGATCTTCCAGCTTAAAACTTTTGATAATGTATTTTAGCCTTATTCTGTAGTGCTTATTTGGCCAGAAATGTCACATTTCAGAGTAAGGGAAGGGAACTAATTAAGGAGAAGCTAGATGTTGTATATGTCCTATGCAAATAATGAAGGCTTAATTTCTAAGAGCATAATGTTTGAGAAACTATGGGATGGATGGATGAAGTAGAACTGCACAACTGAAAGAATATTAAAATTTGGTAAAATTTGCTCAAAATTTAGTACCAAAATTTGGTAAAATTTCAGACTTTGGGCATTGCTGTGTTTGCACATGCTCAGAACTCTTCCATTACCTAATGCTTTCCCAGTGCGGGAAAATCCTTTAATTTGATTGGCTGCAGGCTGACAGTTCCCTATAAAAGGGAGCTGCCTGCCTGCAGCACATTGTTAGTTGATCAGAGCTTGGAATAAAGAGCATACCAGTTCATTGTTGGTCTGAGTCCTCTTTTCTACCCACAATATAACAGGCATCTTTACAAAAAGCAGCCCTACCAAAGTTAGCATCTAAACTGCTCAGTTCTAGACTTCATTAAGTTATCATTAATTCCCATGCTCCGTTTTGGTTTTGTATCCATTCTTAGCATGCAAAAAGATGGATAGCAACAGCTTTGTGATTGGTTGTGCAATGGTCTTCAAGCATTTGTGAATCCTTTTAAATTTTCAATATTGTCTGCATAACTATGATCTAAAACAGGATCTGTTTTCCACACAAGTTCTAAACTCAATATAGAGAACCCAGTTAAATAAAAATTATAGTTGCTCATTTATTTCTTGAGGATGATCAGTTTATTTGAAGGAAAAATTAGACTTAAGTACTTCAATCAATAGAAAGATAATCAGGTGTGTAATGTGTTATATCCTGTCATGTTTAAAGAAAAGAATTCTGCGTATAGCTGCTGGCTGGGGAATTCTGGAGTTGAAGTCCAAACATCTTAAAGTCGCCAAGGTTGAGCAACACTGCTTTAGATGATCAAGTTGGCCAAGTGGTCAACTAACCAAAACCACACAAAGATCAAGGCATATGATACTTCTGTAGGTCTCAAAGAATCCCAGGATGAAAGACCTTTCTTGCACTAGTGAATGTCACCGATTAAAGGACCATCTTCAAGTGGACACTGGTGGTGCTACAGCTACAATTACTGCTTCCCAAAAGAAGGCCTACCCAGTTGCTGTAAAGGAAAGGTTCGTATACTTCTGCCACACATATTTAACTTTTGACTCATTTTTTACTTGGCCTCTCTTTATCAAGTTATATGATATACTGGAGGCCCACAGGCCAGATGCATCACGCACAGGCCACTCCCACCCCAGCTCTGCAAAGGGACAAAACGTGATACATCACATGAGGGCATGTGTGACGCAGCGAGTTTGACATCCATGTTATAGGACTTGTGAGGAGAACATATCACATTTTAGATCTTTATGCAGAAATATTGAAAATTCAAAAGAATGAGCAAATCTGTAAGCACGATTGTACTTCTTTACTCAGAAAATAATTTGTAAATCTTGTAGATGCTTTTTTAACTGTGTGAGGAGCAGACTAGGATAAATATGTTTACTATTTTGCATTATGATAAATACAGGTATTCCCCATTTACTGGCTGTTCATTCAGCAACAGACTGCTCAATTCAGTGTTCAAAGTTACCTATATTTTTATTAAGAATTTTCATTATAATAGAAGAATATAATATAGTTATATTCAGAAAAAAATGTTTAATAAATAAATGAATAAACACAATCAGTACAATAAAACTGTTTTTGGAAGCAATGTTATAAATATATACCCTACATTTCATTATAACATAACAAAAATAACAAGTGTCCAAATTAATGTATTATTCTCTAATTGTTCAATTATTTTCCACCCTAACTTTCAAGTACTTGCCAACATTGAAAATGCCAGAGTCCCTTTTTGCCCTGTATGCTATATAATGTGAGAGGATCTAATGCTAATACTAAAAGATAATTTCTTGGCCTTGTAGAAAATATTTTAATAAGAATGTCATCTCTACAAATATAGGTTATTTCACTATTATTAAATAGCACACTCTAGTGGTCAATGAGAATCATTACTAAAATAAATACATAAGAGAAACAAATAAAAGCTTCTCCAGTTACATTGTTAGTTGCAAACCAATCAACACTAAGTTAGGATAAAAACACAGCAAGTTCTCACAAAGAACAAGAGCTAAGAAGGGGGGGGGGGAGCCATCTCAAATATCACAGTCCCAGATTCTGCAAAAAGTAAGTTTTAATCCTTTCAATAAACAAAGCTTAGTTCCTCCCTCCCAAATTTTAATATCCAAATCTTCACCTTCTTGTTTTATAGGCTAAGCACAAGTCCCTAATCAAATTTTCTTAATCCAAAATAGCTCTGAAATATTGAAGGAGACATATAACTCTGTAACTGAGGACAGCCTCTTTTCAACTTAAAATTAGGAAGGTAACCCTACTAACGGTAGTAACCCTAATCCATTTTCCTTTATGACTAACATACTGTATAGCCAAATGGAAAACTCAGTGTGCCACTAAATGTAAAAACAGCCTATCCCAAAAAATTTATTACATTAGGTTTCCTAACTCATTTAATGTGGGTCAAACCATAGGTAGATTTACATCCAATGGAATTTCTCCATGCATTTTTCCAAAGGTCCCATATAGAGAAGGACACAAATACAATGAGGAAATCACATTGGCAACCAAATCCACCTAGACAAAATGCAAGGCAAATGCCATTGGAAGGCAAATTCAGCAAGAGTGATTATTCCCTATTTATTTATTTATTTATTTATTTAAACTTTTATACCGCCTCTCTCCCGAGGGACTCGAGGCGTATGAAATCAGTGACAGAAACCTATATGACAGAAATGTTCAGAAAGATCATTTATCTTTAATAGTGTGCATGTATTACTCATTAGTCACAGCTGTTTATTAGTCATTAAGAAAAATGGATAGGGAAATCCTATAAACGAGCACATCCACCTAAACAAAATGCATGGGAAAATCCCACTGAGATGCAAAACCAAATAGGATTTCCCTATTCCCTAATATAGTTGATTCTCTAGAAAACCAATGATAAAAATCAATGTGACCATAATGTTCAGAGTGTCCATTTATGATTAGTAGAACTTGTACATTTCTGTTCTGATATATTTTATTCATTGGGAGAACTTCATGGTAAAATTCCATTGGCAAGCAAATCCACATAGAGAAAATAAATGAGAAAATCCCATTGGGATGCAAATCCATCTAGGAAATCAGTCATGAAATCAGTGACAAAAATCAGTATGACATAAATGTTTGGAGAAGCTATTTATGTTTATCGAGATGCAAAGATTTCTATTTGGCTATTTACTAATTATTAGGAAAAATGCATGGGAAAATTCCACTGGAATGCAAATCCACCTAGGATTATGGTTAGGCCCCCCATAAAATTGGTGCCCAAAATCAATGTGGCAAAAAATTTTAGAGAAGCCATTTATATTTTGTGAGACTAATACATTTCCGTTTGGCTGTTTATTGGTTTAGTCGCTTTAGCCTAACAGCAAATATGTAGCCAGTCAGAAATGTATGAATGCCACTAATAGCAAATAGCTTATCCTAACCTTTTGCCACATTGATTTTTGGCACTGATTTCAGGAGAGACTAATTCTAAAAACTATAGCTGGATTTGTATTTTAATGGGATTTCCTGGTGCATTTTGTCTACTGACTAATATATATAGCACAACAGAAATGTATATGTCCCACTAAACATTAGTAGCCTATCCAAACCTTTCTCTCTAGTTGATTTTTCACTGATTATATGGGGGGATCTAACTGTAGATGCATTTGTATCCCAATGGGATTTCCGCATGCATTTTGTTTACCCATCTGTTTCTGCCACAGCTATATACAGATTGTTAGAATACAATTAGAGCCCAGGTGCATCAGAGCTATAATATAGTTTTTAAGAAACTTGTCTGCAATGTTATCACATCATGAAATATAACTGAGCCTCTACTTTCATTGCTTTATATGTTTATCAGCTGTAGAGCAGGTCTTTTATTAATGCTGAAGTTGTCTTTAAATTAACCTTCTGTATAGGATTAACATAATAATGCATCCTTTGCTCTCAGGGGTCCTGGAGATTGGTGATTTATTGTAATCCACTAGATTTGGAATAAATGATCATTTAATCCTCTACAGTTGCTAGCTTGTTTAGTGAGTTTTGCACCACCGTGCTGGAGACAGATGCTAGTAGAAAAGTATGTTCTTGCTCATCCAGAGGCAGCTTCTTTATTTAAATATACAGTGGTACCTCGAGATACGAAATTAATCCGTTCCAGGGTGGCCTTCGTATCCTGAATTTTTTGTATGTCGAAGCAGCCCATCCAGCCAAAACATGGTTTTGGCTCCCCCTTCAGGCCAACAAGGATTGTGTTTTTCGTATCTTGGAATTTCTTCATATCCTGAAGCAAAATAGTTTTCGAGAGACCCTTCGTATCTTGGATTTTTCATAACGTGAACCATTCGTATCTCGAGGTACCACTGTATACAGTAGTTATATTTGGAGGTATATTTGGAGGACCATCTAGTTTAACCCTTACAGTAATCTAGCTAAGCATTTCCTATGTATCCTCTAATGTGATTTAAAAATGAAATATAATATCTGAGATTAGATCCAAAGGACAAAATGGATACAGAACAAATCATGCAAATCCATCTTCCGCAGTCAGGAATGTCTCTGGGGATTCTCAGTCATCCAGGTTGTGGTTGTCCCAAAGTTGCTTTCAAAAGGCAACTGGGCTTTCTTTGTTTTTCTTGAAGATATTTTGCTTCTCATCCAAGAAATTTCTTCAATTCAGTTCTAACTGAAGAAGCTTCTTTCATAAGAAGCAAAATGTCTTCAAGGAAAACAAAGAAAATCCAGTTGCCTTTTTAAAAAAGCACCTTTGGGACCTCCATCAGAAATGTTTTACATTTTTTGAAGCTAGCAAACTTCTGAAAGACTTCATCGTGCTTGGAAATTCAAAAATGAAAGAGAAAAGATGTATTTCTTGACTTACATCTTGTTACTTACTGAAGAATCCATTTATCTCAATAAAGGTAAAGATTTCCCTGTCAGTTATGTCTGATTCTAGGGAACAGCAGTCATCTCCGTTTCTTGGCTAAGGGGCCCAGCATTGTCCAAAGACAATTTCTATGGTCATGTGGCCAGCATGACTACACGCCAAAGGTGTACAGAACACTGTTACCTTACCACTGAAGTGCCTATTAAACTACTTACATTTGCATGCTTTCAAACTACTAGGTAGGCAAGAGCTGGGGCATGTAATGGAAGCTCTCCCTGTTATGCGGAGCTTGGGTCTCAAACCCTGGCTTTCAGCTCTCCAGCAGACAAACTCAGCTCCTTTGACTGCTGAACCATTACTCCTATTTATCTCGATAGGTCTGTTGTTTATTTAAGGCAAATGTATGGGAGGGGTAAGACAAGGTCTGTCCACTGATTTTATTAACTGTTCCATATTTGGACGAAATAACAATAATAGAAATTAGTGATCAAAAGATTTTGTTTGTTTTGCCTCATTCCCTCAGCATCCCCCAATTGAATTGCTAAGCAGGTTGGCTAATGTGCTGCCTCAGGACATCTGCATTTCAAGGTCTATGGTCTTTTAGCCAGCCCTCCAACAAGAATGCATACTAAGTTAAGAATAATGATCTAAATCCAAAATATCTCCAGAAATTGTTTAGTTTGGGATACCTTCTCTTTAGGTTAAGAAAACCTGAGAGACATAATGCTTCAATTTTTACAACATGGTTTAAATAAATATACTTTAAACCAACAGACTGGCTAGATTAACTGAAGTCTATAAATGAACCGAAGTCACACTGCACTAAGTTAGATTTTCTTTAACCACAGTATGGTGAATAAATCACCATTGGCAGCATTTATACAACATATTAAGCCATAAAGCATGGATGACAAACTAACATGGCTGGCTTCAAATAAGAGCCTAGGCTAAAAATAAAATTACATCTTGGCTTACCATAAACTCAAGCCAATTAAATGCTAAGTATGGAAAAAGATAGCTCTATTCTTCCCACTATACAGAAAGCTATTAGACAAACATTGCTTGAAATCTGATCAGTCAGAATGGAAGAAAATGGATAATAACTTTACTAAGGATGATGAAAAATATGATCTTATTTATATCAGTATCTTGGATAATATACAATAACAAAGCCTCCAATATCTGACAGGAAGAAATAGTAAGATATGCATGTTATACTAGCCCAATGATTTTAGTGCAGCAGTGAGTAAATATGCTTATTGGGAGCAGTCTAACAGTAAGGCTCAAAATATTAATTTTAAAGCATGCAACTTCCTCGAATGCACAGATTGTCGTTTAGCATTTAGATGCTACAGAACAGATGCCTGCTCTGGGATTTAGAGAAAAGATACCTCTGCTGCAGTTGTAAGTTTCCAAGCGGTCGTATCATCATTTCAATTGAGCAGGAAATTACTAAACTAGAAATTATAAGAATTTGGACTAGAGTACATAAACAAAAAAAGGGTGACTCTTTTTACTTGTTTGTCTGCTGTGTAGATTACTAATTACCGGTATATACATTTCAACAAGATCTGTATTCTACAATAACAGAGATGAATATTATTATTTGTTAAATTTATTTGCTGCCTGTACTGTAGGTGGCTTACAACAATAAAATGAAAGAAATTAAGAGTATAAACTGTTCTCAGAAATAAAATAATAGAACAATAAAATAAACAATGAAAAAGAAAACTATGAGAATATATCAATATGATACAGGAAATAGAGGGATAGTAAGAAATGCAGGCATAGACGAAATAATAAATTAAAATTATTTTACATATAATTTCTTGAAACACAAATTTAATTTGGATATTTTTCTATATCATCAAGGCTGTCATTGTTATCTTTCTGCCAATGTTCATCAGAACTTGTCCTGCTCACGACAGTAGATTCAAGTCCAAGAAGAAATGGGAATGATCTACAATATAGTGTAAGGAATATAACTGCCAGTATGTAGAACAGACAAGCAGAAGACTAGTAAGCACATCCATGAATACCAACTACCACCTTAGAAGACATAATGAAATGTCCTTAATATCACAACACATGGCAGATTCATGTACAGGTTCAACTGGAAAAAAGTAAGCAACCTAGACCAAGCCAAATCCAAAAACACTAGGGCAGGAGTGTCAGATTCAAGGCCCATGGACTGGATCTGGCCCTCAGGGTGCTTAGATCTGGCCCATGGGGCCAGCCTGGAAATAGCAAAGAATCAGCCTGCAGTGCCTCTGCTAGTGAAAATGGGGGCCCCACGTGTGCTTCCCCTTCACCCCATTTTTGGCCTGGACTGCCTCCTACAAAATCCTCACCTCCCACCCTTTCCCAGAGCAACCACAAATTCCCTCACTAATCTGTTTTCCAACCCTATTCTGTGGCATGCAGGGCAACAAAAGAAGACTATGAATCTACTAGTAAAAAAGAAAAGTTCAACCAGACCTTCTAACTTTGCGAGATCTTTTTTTCCCCAAGAGGTTGGAAGGTCTAATTGTACTTTTTAAAAAAATTAGTACACATAGTCTTCTCTTGTTGTCCTGCACTCAGGAGAATAGCTGGAAGACAGGTTAGTGAGACAATTGTGGTTGCTCTGGAAAGGGGTGGGAATTTGTATTATGATTGCTCTCTAGCGAGGTGGGAATGAAGATTTTGCAGGAAGCTATCGAGGCCAAAAACAGGCCACTGGGGGGCAGGGTGTCAGCTGGCAGTAGGGAAAGAATCACAAACTTTAAATACAAACCAGTAAAAGAGAAATGAAAAAATCCCTATCCATAGATCAGTATTTCTCAGTCTTGACAAGTTTAAGATGGGTGAACTTTATGTTGCCTGAGAGTTCTGGAAATTAAAGTCCATGGACCTTAAAGTTGCCAAAGTTGAGAAGCAATCCTAGAACTTAGGATTTTCCATTTCTGTTTTATTTAGAGTTAAATAATTAAATAAATTAATTGTGGTTTCCTTAATAAATAGTGATTAAAGAGCTATGAACCATTACTGGACTTTTTGAGAGAAACTGAAATTAAAAGTTGATCTGTGGCTTTTGTAGCTCAGGGTTGAACTGTGGGTTTCTTGGTGCTCTCTGAGCTTGATGGTTTTCTTGCAGATGTTTCATTACCAAACTAGGTAACAGAGGACACACAGAGCGAGAAGATCAAGTCCAATGTGACTCATCATTCACATACACCATCTCAGAGATCATATGTGGCTTCATCAACTCTATCTAAGGCACATACCAGCATTTCACAGCATTCTTCCTCTGCAGCTCCACACATCTGTCCAAAGCATCTTCTCCTCACGGCCAGTCATCCTGGGCCTCAAGGGCAGAGAGTCTTGCTGCCCAAGCTGCAAATGCATGAATCAAAGCTACAGTGGCCAATGCCACTCTACATGTGGCAAAAGCAGAGCAATTGCAAGTGGAAGAGATGGCCAAACCTCAGACCAACCTTGAGTTTCTTCAGCACGAAGGAGAGGCAGTAGAAAAGACAGCACGAGCTGCAGTTTTACAGGCAGAGGCTGAAAGCGCCATCCCCACTACGATTCAGGAAATTGTGATAGAGAAAGCTCATACAGTCAGGTCAAGGCTTACACAGATGATCAGAATTCACTACAGCACGACCAGGGAGAAGTGGAGCAGTCGATTGAAAAACTTTCAAAGCCTATTGAACAAGGAGGAGAATCTCAACCATCAGATATGCAAACTAGTCAGAAAGCTGAGGTCGTACAATCTGGACCTCAAGACTGCCCCGTCGGATTTAGAAAACTTGCCCCAATGAATCAAGATACACAGGGTAATCGGGTTGGTCTACCAGCAATAGTGAAAGCTCCCCAGCAGGAAGGCAGTCAAGAAGCTGCGATTTCCAAACTCAATGCAAAGGCAAGGGAATTCATGCCAGGCCTTCAGGGCAATCCAAACACAGACTTCTGCCCCAATGTATGCAGTCTGCATGCCTGGCAGCAAAGAGAACAGCCCTTTCCTGTGTCATGGGAAGATACGCTCATCATGAAGTACTCTGCAGAAAACTACCAGCCGTCTTTGAAGTGTGCCTTCACTCCTGAGAACCATGCTTACGAGGAGCCACAGGAAGCCTGATTATGTTCCTACTGACTCCACCACCAAGGCACACCACACCACCTCACCCTGACTATAACTCCTACACAGCCCCAATGAACCCTCCAACATCCTGGAGAAAGCAGTCTGTGCGCTTGAAACGGTTCACTAACGAACAAAGAGAAAACCACATCCACAGTAAAACTTGCAGCATAAGTTACTGTATATAAGCAGTGACAAACATCACATTCATTCATACCTACTTTAGCAATGAAACATCTGCAAGCAAACAACACACTTCAGGAAGCATCAAGGACTCCACAGGTTTCTTATAATCGAACATTGGGGAGTATGATCATGAATAATTTTCCAAGTCAGATAGATAAAAAAATCTTGTTTTGACTTATGAGAATGTTAGACTTTTAAACATATGAAACTAAAATGTGGCCATCTAAGATGCAATTCATACTAACAGCAAGATGAGATCATAAATTCTTCCTAAGTAGTGTCATTTTAGACTGAAGCGCTATCAATATGCTGTGGGGAGGTGTCAAAGCATGAATATTTTCCATTTACTAATTAGGTCATTAGAAAGAAGAATCAAAGCCTCATTTTACTCATATGATGGGATATTTTTTTTATGAACAAAGGTCTTACCTTAGGCATAACTACTTGCCGAATTAGCTTTCAAGCTCAGTACATCATACATACCTAATCACATTTCTAATTGGAATGTTTGTCAATTGCCTCAAGCATGGTTTTAAAGTCTACATATGGTAAAATTGTTAAACACTTGGAGAAAATGTGAAGACTAATGGAGAAAGTGCAGGTATTCCTTTAATATCCTTACAAGTTCTATAACATTTTAAACTCAGCCCATGAGTCTCTTTTTGAAAACAGAAAAATTAGTGGAACCTTTACTAGATCTTCTGGTTGAATTAAGCTGAATATTAGTCAAGGCAGTAGTGCGCGTGCACATGTGCACGCGCGCGCGCGAGCACACACACACACACACACAAAAGGCCTTTTGGCTACATTCCACTGTGAATAGATTACAGTTCTGTAATGTACTTAACCACAAACATAGTAGAATTCTGTTTAACTTAGTCCTGATACAACCAGTAACTAAAGCAAGTAAAAATGCTTACCTGAGACCTAATCACCTGTCTAAATATTGTCCACTGAATAAAAACAATCCAACAGAGACTAGTCCAACTTAAAACACACATGACAGGTCCAACAAAAGCAAATATTTACTGGAAGAAGGGTATAATAAAAGCAATTTAAAGACACAATATTATGAACTGAGACAATCTTTAAACTCTTGGTAAGCCATAAAAAGATGGACACAGAAGGAAGCCCTTAAGAACTGACCTTCTATCCTCTTATGCTATCAATTCTCTGGTTAATTATCTAGTAATCATCAGCTATGTTCATCCGCAAAATGAATACTAGATGCAAATTTAAATCTGCATGTAAATAGAGTCAGAGTTAATTAACATAACAGTAAACCACTCAGCCATCTGAGTATTCCAGAGACTATACTCACCATTAAGAGGAAGATTCTATTAGCATTCAGTACTTTCTGATTGAAATATCCTAGTCTAATGCATTTGTAGCAAATGGAAATTATCGCCATCATGAGCCAAGGAGTAAGTGGGTCAATTATCAAGTAACTCAGGCAAAAATGTAGGTCTTCCATTAATGAAACGTGAGTATACTCTTATCCAAGCATTTAAACACTTAATTTTAAAATAACTGCAGTTACCTTAGTCAGATTTAAGGATATTTTTAAATGTTTCACAAATAATGCACTTTGCTAAGGCACTAAAAGTTTATCCTCTCCCTGGTTTTCTTATGTGAGTCTCTGTAGAATTGGAAGTTCTTAACTAAGAAATAGTAGCTGAAGGATAAAGTTAGGTTTTTCCTAAAGAACATTAACTGGTTTCTGATTGCCATTCCAAAGATGAAAGTTATCTTAGAGGCAAGGGAATCGATCAGTAAAAAACATACCTTTACATATATTTTGATAAATGTAATATTTCATAAGGCACAATATTCTGCCTAAAATTGACCCAAGCTGTGAGGCCTAGGCAACATTTTTCTTAACTTTCTTCCATCAAAACCTCATCCTATACATTGTTGCTGTTTTTTCCTACCAGGAAATGACTGGTTAAAAACTATTTTAGTGTTCTTCACCAGAAATCATTAGAATCAGATTCCGGCAAGAAAAGTTTCAGATTTGCTGTCTAAATCCATGACATAAGAAATGAAATATTTTTGCTTAATTGAGCAGAGCAACAGTCAGAAAAGCTTTCACTTGTCCTCTTTTCTACAAAACTAAGAGAAATGCTGAATGAAAGAAACACAGTTGCAGGAAGGAAGACCTGACAAACAACTTCAGAAGGCCATGTGATCTTTTTTCAAGCATCTTTTCTGCAATGGATTTTAAATGTGAAATGAAGCCCATTTTTTTTATTCAGCCAGATAAGAAGTAGCTCATTTAGCTAAGCTAGCCTATATTGATTTTAGTTGGAAGTTAGACAACTAGTCGTTGTTTCAATTTCCTTCCCTAATCAGAGAAACAAAATGATCATGGGCAGGCAGAAAATAAGTGAGAGTAGGACGGCTTCCAAATTCCTGTCAGTTTTCCATTGAGTTTCCCTGTGGGAAGCTGGTAAGGGAGCATTGGAAATCTTTCTTTTTCTTTTTCCTTAATTCCTTCCTTCTCCCCTCTCCCTCCCTCTTTTTTACATCTTTCCTTCCTTCCCTCCCCCCTCCTCTTCCTTCCTTGCTTCTTTCCCTTCCCTTCCCTTCTCTTCCCAGGAGGCGAATAAGCAGCTGCTGCCAGGTGGAAGATGAAGCAAGAAGGTGCCCAAGTGGCTGACATGATGCGAGTGCAGAAGGATTCAGGTGGTGGCATGGATGGGAGAGAATTATGAGAACAATTTGTGATATTTCCTACCAGCTTCCCCATAGCTGATGTTGCTTACCAGTTTTCCACAAGCAAAGGCTTTGCTAGCAGGGAGGTATCAGGCAATGTCAGCAATCACTAGTGACTTTTAGGATCCTGCAATTCCCCTTAGTTTTGTGGGAATCTGTCATGGGTTGTTGAAAATAAAGGCCCATGACTGTGGCTGTCCATGGCAGCACAAGAGCAGTGCTGAGTATCTGCACGATGGTGCTGAAGTGGCTGCAGCAACAACTTTCCAAAATTTCACTCCCATGGGACTCCTGGTCCTGGGTCTCTAAGTTAGGCCATTTGAATTAATTGGTTAATTTGGTTGAATAATTGTTGCCCTGTATTGCCCAATTGAAGATTACAAAGTATCAAACATACCCAAGAATTTTGCCCAAAGCACAAATTCCAGTTGAGAGAAGTTCCCTGAGGTTGGGTTCCATCATGAGCCTAAAAGCTCAAAAATGTAAATATCTGATCCCTGTGACTGACCCAGATTCAGTCTTGCAACAAGAATTTTAGTAATACTATTTATGGTTTCTGTGTAAGTGATTGCTGGCCTTCTTTGTTTTTCTAATCTTTCCCAATAAACTTGTCATAAGAATTTAGCTTCATTGAATTACAAAAAGTCTTCTTTTGTAAAATAAAACCTCAACATGGAAGATTGTTTGATTGTATGTGCACCTCTTGCATTTCAGGAAAGGCATAGCTTTTATTAAGTTCTGAACATCTGGTTTGTGCAAGAAATGTCAAAACACTTGCCTTTTGATTATTTTGAAAGAAAATGTGTTTCATAGATGGACTAAGAACACCTCAATAAACATGGTCTGCCTGGTATGGTTTGCGGAAGCCTGTCATAATTATCTTTCATTTGGAAAACCTTGAAAAAAACTTGAAAGAAGTAACTGCTATGGGGTTTAAATTGATTAATTAATTTGCAAATGAGCATGGCAATCATGATTTGGATGGTCAGTTCATGGTTTATTTCTTTTTCAGCTTTTATTGTATCTCTATGATATGTTTTAAAACTTGGTTTTTAAATTAGAACTACATCAAGATCTCCCTTCTCCACCCAAAAACCCACCATTCAATCCATACATCTCTGTACACTCATATCAATCTCTTGTTTGTGTGCATATAATGTAGTTTACTATTCCAAAAGCGAACTACATATAGTGAAGTTCTAGTATGGTACTAGTTTACAAACCTTAGTAAGACTTCTTTTTTCGGCTGCTCTCGTTAGGGGTCACCACAGCAAATCAACTGCCTTCACCCAACCCTATCCTCGGCATCCTCCACTCTTTCCCCAATCACCTTCATGTTCTCTTTTAGCACATCCATATATCTCCTCTCTGGCCTTCCTCTTGACCTGTTGCTTGGCAGCTCCATCTCCAACATCCTTCTACCAATATAACCCCCCTTCTCCTCTGCACATGTCCAAACCATCTCAATCTGGCCTATCTGACCTTGTCCGCAAAACAGCCAAACTGAGCTGTCCCTCTGATGTGCTTATTCCTAATCCTGTCCATCCTGGTCACTCCTAAAGAGAACCTCAACATCCTCA
>JAEANM010007936.1:0-17360 GCA_017656035.1 Myanophis thanlyinensis | reverse complement strand
TTCTCCCTCTCTCCTTCCTTCCCTACCTCCCTCTCTCTTTTCCCCCCCTTCTCGCTCAAACCTTGGAATGTATGCATTTTAACTCACCTTGAAATGATTTATCTTCCTTCTTTATCATGGCTTTTGATAGCACCAAGCTTTGGACTCTGTAGTTGTTTGCCTAAAGATTATCACTGGGAGTTCAAGGCAAAATACAAACAAGACATTTCTTAAAAGACAGGAAATTGGGAAATTGGGGTTGTTGAAATTGGGGTGGAGCAGAAGAGAAATAGAAAGAAAGGATGAGAAGAGATGGTGGTCTAAGAAATAATTGAAGGTGTTGCTTACCATTGAGGTAAACGCCACAAAAATGTAAACTTGGCAAACAAACACGCATATCCATATACCAGCTAGGATTCCAGGATAATTATAGGGTCCAGAATAATGAATATAAAAGGGCTCGGGTCTATAGCTGTACAGGAGATGACCCTGCATCATCAAGGAATGAAAGCAGAGATGCGTAGAATTCAGATTCAAAATGAGAAAGATGCTCCAGATCCAATGTTGGTATATTCACAAAAGCCTCACCTTTTTTTTTGGTCTTGCACGATGCACGACTCAGCGGACAGGTAGAGCACGCATGGTTGACTTTAGATGGAGAGTAGATGGCCTGCAGAAAGAGTTCTTGTCATGGGAATCACGGAAAATCACGCAGAATGCAAGACTTGGAAGGTGAGCCTTACGTAGTCCTCCTCTCTCTTAGAGAAGTGCCGAGTGGTCCACGTCTGAAGAAAGGAAGGCACCAAAAGTCAGTTACCAACATCTTCTTCCTGGATCAAGATGTGGTCATTAGGAGTACTCCTTCCTGAACAAACTGGATTCTCCAGGCTTATTGTTCTCTTTGGGTTTTGAGACATTTCTCTTGAGAAAAACGGATCTGTAAATTAGATAAATAAATAAACACACATTTCTCTTTGTCTGTGGAGATTCTCAACCATTCTGGTCATAATTGTCCCAAAGGTGTTTTTGTTTCTTCAAAAGGCAACTGGGTTTTCTTTCTTTTTTTCTTCAAAAACATTTCGCTTCTCTTCCAAAAAGAACCAAGGAAGATTCTTGGATGAGAAGTGAAACATTTTCCAAGAAAAAAAAAACCCCAAGAAAATCCAGTTGCCTTTTGGAAGAAAAGCACTTTTGGGACAAACGTCCTAGACGGCACTCAGATTTCGTTGCACACATGTTGTGCATTGACAATAAAGGATTGAATTGGATTGTTATGATCTTCTGAACTGGAAGTTTCAAGTTCTGCTCCGAGCCGGATGAAGA
The DNA here is from genome assembly GCA_017656035.1 of Myanophis thanlyinensis. Taxonomy (NCBI): domain Eukaryota; kingdom Metazoa; phylum Chordata; class Lepidosauria; order Squamata; family Homalopsidae; genus Myanophis; species Myanophis thanlyinensis. The sequence continues at coordinate 16,058 of JAEANM010007936.1, read as the reverse complement.
TTCTGGAAAGGAATAAAAGGAGAACATTTTGATGGTCAAGCTTTAGGAGCATAACCCACCCTAAGCTGTTCAGCATATATAGGGTGAATGGGTGCAGTTCTTCAGAGATTTCACTCAGGATGTTCCCCCCTCATCAGCTTATCTGTCCCAAGAGGCACTAATGTTTTCTCTTATGGACTAGCTCCTTCAGAAGGAGATTTGCATAGAAATCAGAGGACTTCTCATCATGAAGAAGTTACGCTGTCTTCAAAGGAAACTCTTAGTCCTTAGCATGAAAACTTGTTCACATTTTAAATCTTCCCACTGTTTCCCCTTTGCTTCCATCTCATTTCTATTATGCCCTGCTGTTGATTTTAGATGCATTATTTCTTGCGCCTAGGCAAGTAACAAAACACGGTTATGTAGTCAAACGACAATGAGATTACATGTTTTTGGAATGAATGGGAATGATGGAAAGCTGAAAAAAAACAACCAAGGCCAAGTTTTTGAGGGCTTTTATGCTACTTAAAAGTTCTCTTTTACTTGCTGTGGAAAAAAACAAATACTGCAGGCTATCTGGGCCCTGCACCCAGTGCTGATTTTCAGTTGTTGTGCATTGGAGAGTAAATTTCACACTGAAACTAGGACGGTTGTAGTTGGAATGACAATTAATGTGCCCTGAGCACAATCCCGGTTGGAAGCTGGTTTTTGAATGGAGTTAAGCCCCCTAGCTCTTTCTCTCTCCCATCCCGTCCCGTCCCGTCCCCCTTTTCCTGGTTTGGCCCTAGATGTTGGCTCTGGACCTTGGTGGCTTCCGTTTTAATTAGCTTGCCAAGCAAAAGTTTGGCCATTGTGTCCTTTGTTGAATGATCCAAAGGTTGTTCTTGTTTTTCCTAATGAAGCTTCTTTTTGGGGGGCTCCAGCATCCTCCATTTTCATCTTGAGATGTTGGAGGCCAGCTGTCTGTTTGGAGGGAAGATTTAATCTGAGGGAGTGACAAAAGGGCAGGCAGGCCCAGAAGAATGGAGAACATTTATCTGCAGAGTTGCTAGCTGAAGGGGGGGGAGGGAGGCGGGGGGAGGGGAAGAAAAAGACCCTTTGCAAAGTGGCGTAGAGCAAAGCAGCATGTTAATCATGTTTTGAGGACTGAAAAATGAAGGAGAGATGGTAGGCGCTAAATCTTGTCTCCAGCCATTATGCCAGGCTTCCAGTGCTTGCTTTCGAAATGAAGTTCAGGAACAACGGGGCCCTTTCTGAACGGAGACCCCGGCCGGCCACACAAAAGTGAACCCCACCCCGTCCCTCGCTCTCTTTGCAACTGTCAAGTCACTCCACTAACAGGCACAACGTGAGAGAAAAACTTCCAAGGGATGTTTTAAAATTAAAATTTGTCATGCCCCGTTGCTTTCTGTGGCCACGTTTTAATGGCACCAGCAAACACTTGGATTCTTCCATGCATTTGGTCGCCGTGCGCCTCAAGGGTGAGGAAAAATGGCGGCACTCTTGGCCATACTTTTCCATGAGTATCTGCAGTTGGGCCACCTGGAAGGTAGGTCTCCCAACACCTCCTTCCTCACAGGCCACTGAACGCTTGGACGAAGGGCTTTTGAGGAGAACTTTAGAGAAGGCTCCATAAGACTTCTCAGGAGTCTTGACAAAGCCCCCGTGAAATTATAAGCGTTCCTATCTGTCATTCAGCCAACCAACTAAGATGAGTCCCACAGGTGGTTTCTCAGGAGGCAGCTGGATTTTCTGGTCTCCATAGACATCTCCTCACAGGAGGTGTGCAGAGAACACACAAAATCCTTCAGAAGCCAAAACTGGAACTTTGGAAAGAGGTTTGTGATTGGCTCTCTCTGACTGAAGTCTGATCCAATCTAATTTGTTATCTTTTGAGATAATATGGAAGATTAGCACAGGAAAAAATATGCAGCTTTCTTCTTCTTCTTCTTCTTCTTCTTTTCAGAGAAATGTGGTAGGTTTGCTGGCAACCTTCAATTTTATTTTAAATTGAATTAATTTAAACTAAATTTTAATTGGTCACATTTTAATTGTTTTTTAACTGATTTTAATTGAAATTTAAATCATAATGATAATGTTTAATTGGACAGCCTTTATTTAATTATTTTAAATAGATTTTAAATTGTTATTATATTTATGTTTTTTTACTGGCTATGCACCACCCAGAGTCCCTAGGGAGAGGGGGCGGTATATAAATCAAATAAAACTCAAACTCAAACCTGTAATCTCCTGGGAGAATAATTTTATTACTCTCAGTGGAGAGATTTTCAATTTTATTATCCTCAGTGGAGAGGTTTCCAAATATGTTGAGTATTGTTCTTCCACTGTTTCACTTTCACTGAAACTGGGGCCAGGGCTACCTGTCTTGAAAAACCTCTTGTGAAAAGCAGGATGGTGTGTCCAGAGGTAGGATTTCAGGAAGTGATCGATGAAAAAAACACCCATGAGGTCACACTTGTAATTAAACAGTGATAACTTTTAGCATATTGCCGTTGGGATGTTGGGCAGAGATCTTTCTCAACCTTACGTTACCCTATGACTTAGTTAATAGCCTGGTAACTGAAATTCTTGATAAATTTGATGGACAACAGGACTTCTGGAATGCATGCACGAGAGGCAATTCTTTAATTATATACTTGAGAATCATATTCCTTATGATGCATATGTTCTAGAGATCAACCCTGGAATGGAAAAGCAATTTATAGTATAGAAGACAGGAAATAGCAACGGGAGGAATGAGGAAGGGGATGATGGAGGAGGTAGCCAATTTTAGGAAACAGCCTGGGAAGATGGAAGGGAGGTGGAGGGGGCACAGGGTGGGCTAATAGGAGCTTTAAAAATCCAGGTAAGGATTGAAGTGAGAAGCAAAATGAACAGATGCAATGATAACAGAATAGCAGAATCGGAAGAGATGTTGGAGGTCTTCTAGTCCATCCCTCTGCTCAAGCAGGAGACCATTTCAGACAAATGGCTGTCCAGTCTCTTCTTAAAAGCCTCCATTGATGGAGCACCCATAATTTCTGAAGGCAAGCTGTTCTTTTGGTTGATTGTTCTAAATAAGCAATCAAAGATTTCTTGGACGCCAGTAGCTGGCTATAAAGAAGATTGTGAAAAGTCACTTGGAGAGAAGCTCACCTCCATACTGATCTTTATCCCATGACATGATTGAATTATCCTGGAGAACACCTACCGTACCTCTGTGTTTGCTAAGAATCAACATGGACACGATAGTACATAATCAGTCAATGTTCTTATGGTGGAACACAATCAATGCTACTGTATAATATGATTTAATCTACCTCAAAGGCTGAAGAACCTGATTATCTTTTTCTTAAAATATCTTTCTTCCAGATGATTTAAGAAATGAAAAGGGTTTCCTTGAAGAGTTGGTGGTTGGAAGTGGCGATACAGTTGAACTTCAGTGCAATACTCCAGACTCGCCTGTATCTCTCCTCTGGTATAAAGACGGCGTTGGGATTTCACCTACCAACCGGACTCATATTGGTCAAAAACTCTTGAGGATTATAAATGTCTCCTACAATGATTCAGGCCTGTACAGCTGTAAGAAGAAGCATTCGGTGGAAACGCTCAGGAACTTTACGGTCCGAGTTACAGGTGAGTCAGTAGCCACGAAGGAGAAGATTTGTAACTCAAGGTTAAAATGAAGGCCCTTGGTGCTCTCTGAGTTGGTGGATTTCTTGTAGACATTTCATGGCCCAACTAGGAAACATCATCAGTATTGGAAGGCAGAGGAGGAGAAGGAATAATACTGGTTGTTTTCTTGCAGATGTTTCATGAACCAAACTAGGTAACATCATCACTAGCTAGCAACATCAGCACTGAAGATGCTACCTAGTTTGGGTCATGAAACGTCTGCAGAAAAACCACCCTCAGGTGAGTCAGTCATGTCAGATTTATGTCTCCTTAGTTTTTGTCATTGGATGGCCACAAATGTTTGAATTCCACCTCAGTCAAAGTTTGCTTTCAATAAGGGATCCTTGGTCCTCGATATCCGGAGCCAGAGGGGGGAAAACATTGAATTGGGCCTTTGATGGTCTTTCCATTGAACCTTTGGATTCAATACTGCTCCAATTTTGCTATTGAAGCCACCTGTCTTTGCCTGCCGGGGTGGTCTATATGAAAGGCCGTTCAGTCTGGCTAGCTAATTAACATTTCACATGTTCCGTGCTGGAGTGCCTAACTTCACCCTGGCAAGATTCAGGACTGTGCCATCTACGTTTGGGAGAGGCGAGACACAATGACATCTGAATACAGGATCCGTTGTGGCTGTGCCAGCTGGGATATTGAGCCTGTTACGCCTGCTCTGTTGTGATGTCCTTTTTCTGTTGCTCCACACACAGATTTAATAGCCTCCTTAATGCTAAATTATCCTGGCAGGTTTGATGAAGGGGAAGTTTGCCTCTTATTGGTGGATTTGTCTGCAGAAATGCACAATTGGTGTTGCTTTACAGGACAAAGTGTCGAGGCTTCCAAGTCGTTAAATATTTACACTTGTTCGATCCCGCTGCATCACAGTTCAGATTAACCACTCCTTTTACCTCTTTGTGAATTTTAATCCTTTTATTGTTTCACTTTGTGTATGGCGCGTCTTACTGGTAAGTCTGGGTTTCTTTTGACAGCTAGTTTTTGACAGTAAATAGAGGTTATTGCCATTCCTTAAGTTTGTATTCGCACAAGACTCTTGATTCTACTTAAAGGCTTATTTTGGAGAGTTTTACCCCAGCGATGTGAGTTGGTACTTTGGCCAAACTCTCCTTTGATCGAAAGGATTAATATATAGATTTCTTGTATGCTCTCGGCTAAAGTCGGTTCTTTCTTGGGGGGGACAGAGTAGAATGTACAATTTTTAAAAATTGATTGAATACATTTTAGTAAGTAAAGGAGCAAAGACGGGCAGGATTGGAACTGATTTACATCGATTTCATTTTGGTTTGTATTTATTGATTAGATTTTTAGCCCCAGTCTCCTCCAGGGAATTCAAAATAGGAGATCTGTCTCCTCTTAATTTCTCTCTGTGAGATAGGTTGGGTTTGAAAAATGATGGCCTCTGGTGAGCTACAAGGCTGCGGGCTTAAATTGGGTGGGGTCTCCAGCAGAGGTGAAATTCAGCAGGTTCTAGCCAGTTCACCAGAACTGGTAGTAAATTTTCTAAGCAGTTCAGAGAATCGATTGTTAGAAGAAATCTCCTTTTGGTTTTTTCTACTTTACAGGGTTAATCCTGTAAGGAAGGCAGGAAAGAAACATCCTGGTCTTGTTTCTAGCCTAATTTTTATTGCCCTCCTTACAGAAACTGCCCACCCAGTCACATGACCTCCCCAGCCACGCCCACCAAGCCATGCCCATAGAACTGGTTGTAAAAAAATTTGAATTCCATCACTGGTCTCCAGTCTGTTACTCCAACATACAGCTCCTGTACCACGTTGGGTTCATGGAATTCTGCCTTGCATCTGTAACATTTTCCCTTTTCAGCATATTAAAAAGGAGAAATCAAGAGCAACTTTTGGGAAAGATGCCAAGAGCATCTGCACCTGGAGTTTCATGTTATGCACCCCTTGAATTCTAAGCTAGAATAAGTTAAATTTAAGCTTATTCTTCATGCCGGTTGTAGGATGCATTCTGTAACATGGAAGGAGGAGGGTACAAGGGATTTGGGGTAGTTGTCTGAATATGTTATTCAAATCCTATTTTTTATTCCCATTGCAACCCAGCGGGGATCATAAAAATATCCCACGTGAGTACATGCGAACCGTTACCAAACATTCTCTGAGATTTCCTATATTTGTACATACAAACTGGTTATTGTATTAACCTAATTTTAAGACTGTAGAGTTCATGTTATTTCAAGCGTCCTGTCATGTGTTTACCAGGGCAGGGCATTTTAATATGTCGTTTTGGAGGTCATGTAAACAATTACAGCGGGTTTATTAATTTTATTAATCAGCTTAATTAAATGTATTGGTTTTCTATTGAAAACAGGGTATTGGTTTAGGAACTACAGATAATTTGTTCATAACCTGATGCAAATAATTTGAATAGCGAGAGTTTTGAGTTTAGTTCCCAAGAAACAGTCTGAATCAAACTCTTTTTTTGAATTCTGCACATTTTTAAAAAGCTTCTTCAAAATCTACATAATGCAAAGTAAGATAAGAAAGTCAAAATATTTACCTGCTATTTTAAGAAGTAGATCACCTCATAATGAAAGCTCTTCAGGGTAAAAGGGTTAATCTTATATATTTCCATTAGTATTTCTGTTTACAATATATATTTGCATTATTGCGCAAGTATTGAAACTGATCACCAGCCCAGCAGGATCTCCAATACTTCTCAGGTGTTCAGCCTGATTAGATTAAAACTTGAATTCTGAACTTCTTTATTCCATAATTGAATTCTGAACTTCTTTATTACGTACACTTATTGTTATCTAAATTGATTTAAAGTACTCGTGTGGAATGAATAGAGGGTATTTCATACTGTCATTTTGTCCAGAAGCTAAATTCAGTGCCATCAGATTTTTTCTTTCCCCAAACGCTCAGAAGATACCCGGATCATCAGAATATTTCTTCATTCATTTGCGCTAAAATAGAACAAAATCAAACTTAGCGGCTATGAATGAGTCCTAAGAACTTGCCTACCACTGAAAATAAAAGACTGAAAAAACAATAAAAACTTTTAGTATACGTAAGTAACTAAGAAAATTATTGCTATAATCCAGTGACATCAATCCAAATAGACTCCAAATTATAAAATATCGAGATAGTACGTGAACATTAAAGGCGAGAATAACTAAACCTTGTAGTTTAAAAAAAGCTTCATGCGTTCTTTCATGGATTTGGGGTTTATTGTCACATTCTCTTATCTTCTTATCCTTTGCAAAGTGGTATAGAATCAGGTCTTCTTGTAAAAAGAGACTCCCTTCAATGTAAGATTTATGAATCGAGGTAGGCCAAAGTTAAGCCAACTTTTTACATCTCCTGCTCTTTCTCTGCCTTAAACCTCATTCTGCAAGCGACTTGAAGGCTATTGAACGGAGTGGTCCTCTCTTTATGAATGAAGACATGAAGCAGAAAGAATGAAGAGGCATATATACACTTCAGTTCCTTATTTAGACAAATGATTGGGCCCCGCATTGAATGTTCAGGCCAGGAGGAATTGGAACTGGCGCAATCAGTAGCTTAATATATTTGGTAAATGGTGCGAGACAAATCGGGAGCCAAAACCCATTGTCGCCACTGAATGAAGAAGATTTATACAATCTGAAGAGAAACCAAACTCGGAGTGGAAGCAGAAATATGTGTCTCTATTTATTTGTAACCCACCATTTCTTCAGAGCTCAAAGTCTCTTAAGTTGGCTGTGGTTTTTCAAAGTGTCAGCTTCTTAAACGAGGAGAGGCAGCGTCAGGAGGGCTGAAGTTGAGCAGGTAACTTGCAGCCCTCAACAGCCGGAGGTCAACCTTGACTAACGCCAAAGCCCAACTTGGTTGTCACATGCAGCCAAACAACCGTTGTGGACACATCTAGGATCTTCCTTCGCGATCTCACATGTAGGTTCCAAAATGGGACAAATAATCTTTGTCCCTTTCTTATTCAGAAAACAGATTTTCTGCTGGGTCTGGCTGAAGGTAAGGTATCTCTGTAGTAGCTGAGGTGAAGTTTCATGGTGGATCAGCTGAGTTCACGTTCAGCCAGCCATCTTGTTCATCTCAGACATTTTTTTTCTCTCTTTTAAACATTTAAAACCATCTTGTGAAAAATCAGGAGGCAGAAGGAAGCTAAAGAGGAGCTTTGCAAGCAGGCTGCTTCTTCCGCTTGGCCTGGGAGCTGTCATCATCCGAGCGAGGCTGAGAGGAGGGCTGCCTGCCCTGGAGAATCTCTCCATCTGCAAGTGGTACCAATGGCTCTGCATTAGCATAATCTGCTTTTAATGAGTTTCCCTGGCTTCTTAAATAGGTCTGTATAAATGATTTTGGATCCTTGGAAAGTCATAGCTGAGCAAGCAGCTTTGGGACTGTAAATAAAGGCTTTTTCCATATTTCATCTGAGAGACGGCATCAAAGAGCAGTGCTCAGAAACATGCCATCATGTCCCCCCACACTCCAAAAAAACCCACCACCTTTTACTGCTGCACCATGTATCTCATGTAATGTGTAGAGGGTTGTACCACATTAATCTTTAACATACAGTAGTTTAATGCAGAGTTTGTAAGTACCCTCTGGGAATACTTTTCAACTTTTAAGGTTCCTCCATCTGAGTCCCTGGAGGCATTTAAAAAAAGGGGGGGGCACATTTCTGTGGAGGGATAAATAGATAATCCTTTTCTTTGGGTGTATTCTGTCTCAAAACACCCATTGTCCATCCATTTTTAAAATCCTGGAAAGAAAGAGAGATGGAGAGCAGATCAATAATGGGACTATTTTCAGGAGTCAAAAATATCTCAATGACAATTGCAACTGCCCAACGGATGCCCCACCACTGTTGTACTATTGCACAGTCGCGCACAATGCACACCTGGAAAAAAAACCCTCCACCATCATTTACATTTGGATGCCCTGCACCGTTTTTTCCCAGCCGGGAGGACTTCTACTTGTGTGGACTTCATTTCCCAGAGTTCCACACTGGGGGTGGCCAGTGCTGAGAATTCTGGGAGTTGAAGTCTGGCCAGCTGGAACTTTCACTGGTTGGGAACCCTTGCCGTATGCCAAGACAACCTGGTTTGTCAATGAGTTCTGCCCACCCAGGATGAGGAGGTTTCCCAGGGGGACTTGTGGCCCTTTGGGCTCAAGGCTTCTGCTTCTTTGGTCCTAACGCCTGGGTTCACACAAGCCGCCCCCCCCCCCCCCCCAGCAGAGACCTCAGGGAAGTCTGCCTTCTCTCCCCATGGCTCCATTCCAAAACAACATGGATTTGATCATTATCTGCCTGACCTTAGCGAAAGTAAACAGGAAGGGGAAGATACGGTAAGCACCAGGATCAGAACAAAGACCCTGAAGCCGAGCAGAACAATCCCAGGATCCAGACCTGAAAGATAGCACAATATGTACCCAAGCCTTGATGTAATCACTTTTATCAGTGCCACGGGAGAAGGGCTTTTCGTTTTCGCAGATTTCTCAATTTTCTTGAGAAATTCTCTCGACTGAGAAATTGAGGGAATGGATGAGTAATGTCCCATGATCCACTGGATTCTGTTTTTCCAAATCTTTAGGGCAGCCATATTCAGAATAACAGAGTTGGAAGGGAGCTAAGAGGTCTTCTAGTCCAGCCCCCTGCTCAACCCAGGAGACCCTGTGCCTTTTCAGACAAATGGCTGTGCAGTCGCTTCTTAAAAGCCTCCAGTGAAGGAGGACTCACGACTTCTGGAGGGATGCCGTTCCACTGATGAATTATTCTAACTGTCCAGAAATTTATTTCCCTTTCCCTCTAGCTGGGATCTCTCTTTAATGATCTCTCTTCCACCCGTTAACTTGCTTCATTAAAATCCTTTTGTTTTACACCAACTGCCACTGCAACTATTCCAAAACATTTCGCAGCAAAATTGTAATTCAAAAGGAGCACAGCCAAGACTGATTAGAGGGTTTTTCAGATCTAGAAGCAACCTAGAATCCACTCTTTCCTCTTGAAACATGATCTCAACCGAGAGGAAACCTCTGGTGTAGGTAAATCAAACATTACATTACATGACAAAAAAAAAAAAAAAAGGAGGAAATTTATAGTCCCAGGCAAAAGAACACAAAAATAAAAGTAGTCCTATCTAGGTTACCAAATCTCCTTTTTTGGTAGCATCGGTGTCCAAAGCTGGGAGTTCCCCAGGACTTTAAGTACATCTTAATGAAGCTTAAGCTGCCTAAATTACTGTTTCAAACTGGAAAAAAAATAATGCTTAATTAAAAAATGCTTCGTGGAAACCTTTTTACTTTATATGACATAATGGAACCGTGACCGTACAGAGAAAGAAAAGAAATTCTCTATAATATATTGCTGGCACACCCTCTCTAGGAACGCTGAGGTTTTTTAATAAATATTTCCAAAGCCTCTGTAAGCAAACACATTCACATGTTCTCAATAGGCAGCTGCAGAAAAGCGATTCAGGCGACAATACAGACTGAAATCAGCCCAGAGAGTTGGACTGGGATGGAGTATCCTGGCTTTTCATTTGCAGGGAATTCTAATGGTTTTCTTCATGAAAAAGAATGTTTGTGCTGAACACAGACAAAAACACCCCACCCTATTTAAAAGCTTATTCCAGATTTGGAAAGCCAAATCGCTACAATATGCTAACCGAATGGAAACTGAACAACTTGTGAGTTAGAACGTTTATAATTTTGGTTTAATTTTATTGTACTGTATTTAATTTCATTCCTTTGTAGGTTGGTTTTCTAAGCTGGGAGAGGCTGGCTATCATTGTACAGTCAGCTTTCGGAGAAAGAGGGTGAAAAGAAGATGCACAGGGGAATTAAAAAATAAAAATGAGATGGGTGGGAAGAGAACGTGGTGGGCAGATTTGAACCCCAAATGGAAGCATTTCAATCTAACATTGGCTGAAAAGCAATGGTGCCCCTCCAAGGCACAGGCTAGGGAAGGCTAGGGCATAAAACACAGGGTTGGAAGGGACCTTGAAGGTCTTCTAGTCCAGCCCCTGCTTGCGGATGACTCTATGCTTTAAATCCATTTTTGGTAACATTTTGTCTCTTGGCCACATTTGGAGACATTGAGATGAGGCCACGAATAAAATAAAGCTTCACAGAGAAGATCTTTTTTAATGGAGAAAATATTTGCAGAGGTCCCACTAATGACATATTCTGATGCAAAAATATGTTCGGAATGTTATTTTCAGAAATGATTTCCATCTGTTTTTCTTTCCATTTCAAGAATCCCCCTCGTCGGGTGATGACGAAGATGAAGATGATGATGAAGATGATGACTCTGAAGACAGAGGTAGATATCAGGAAGAGAAGCAAAGTGTGATAGAGCCAGCATTTATAAAGGCTAGTGCTGAATCAGCTCCCTCCAATAAAGCATTTTTTCTTTACCCCCATTGGGAGTTCCTGGCTGTTAAGACAAAAGTCTGTGGTGCAAGACAGATGGTGAACCTATGGCACGGGTGCCACAAGTGGCACACAGAGCCATCTTGCTGGGCACACAAGTTGTTGGCCAACTTACCTCCAGATGAGCATGCACATGTGATTACGCATGCATTCATCTGTGATTGCAGAGACCTAGCTAGTCTTCAGGCATCCGCTGTGCATGCGGGCGATTGCAGCAGGAAATCCAGCTGGTCTATGGAGCTCTCCTGCGCATGCACAGGCAATCGCTCATGTGTTTGTGTGCTTGCGCATAGCACCTGTACATTGCACATGCAAAAGCTGCATGCATGCACAGATGGTGCAATTGCACCTGCAGCGCATGTGGAGAAGCCGCACGAAGTGCGGATGGCACATGGAAAGCATGTACTTTTCAACACTCAGTAAGTAAAAGGTTTGCCACCACTGGTTTAGAGCAATGCTCTTCTATCCTCCTTCTTCCTTTGTGAAAGGGATGGATAGAGGGAAAGGAAGGGAAGGGAAGGGACGGGCAGGGACGGGCAGGGAAGGAAGGAAGCAAGGAAAGGAGGGGATAAATAGTAAGCAGCCGGTTATGAGTTAGTAAGGCCACCTTGGTTTACAACAATCCCTCTGTGGCTCTCAAGTTGTGCTACCTTCCGTTTTGCAAGACCGTGAGTGTCCATAAAGTTGTAGGTCTTTCTTTTTAGAACACCAAAATGACCTCCGTTCCCCACAATTCATAGACAGAGTTTGAATTACTTTCTGAAAAACTTGACCAAGGATAAAATTATCCACTTGCAATGTACAGAAACGTTTCCCATCTTCTTTCCCCCTTCCGTGTTGCCTACTCTCTCTTGCTGGGTTGGAGGGCACCCGTTGTAGCCCTGTGAGTAGCTGGAGTTTCAGCTCTGAGAAACTGGAGAGCCCCTTGGCTGCAGGGACCAGCCTGGCAAGCGGCCTGCTCCCTCTCTTGGAAGGTAGCAGTTGGAGAAGCCAGGATGGCCTGTGGTCTGCAGATGCCTCCGTGGGAGGAAATAAACAGAGGAGGATGAAAGCTACGGAGCTGGGAAAAGAGTTCCTGAGCCAGGAAGCCTCTTCCTCCCTTCTCCTGTTTTTCTGCTTCTTATTTAGTCCCTTGACACCAAGGAAAAGGAAGCCATTCATTACGCCCGTTTTTCTCAATCTTGGCAACTTCAAGGCATGTGGATTTCAACTCCCAGAATTCTCCAGCCAGCTGGCTAGGGTATTCTGGGACTTGAAGTCCATGTGACTTAAAGTTGCCAACGTTGAGAAACTCTGCATTAGCCATAGATCTTAAAAAAAAAAAAAAAAAGGAAGTCGTTTTGGCTACATTGGACCTTGTTACGTTGGCCAACTGGTCATTGGTAAATTCCTCAGGCGCACTCTTAGAAATAAATATTTTTCATTTTCTTGGTTTATTTATCCTCAGTTTCCATACTTTTTTTGAGAGAGAGGTCTATACATGGACAAATTTGGAAATTTCAGAACTATTTGGGAGGAGATACTAAAGTTAAAAATGGGAAGAGGAGGCACTTGGGACAAACAATTCACTCTCCACCCCCCCCGAAACCCTGGCCTTTGATAAACCAGGTTTGTCCGTTGGATGTTGAGGTGCTGGAGGCCATATCCAAACTCTGAACTGCCCACCCCTTGTTTTAGAACAAGATTTTGGAAGGAAATTGCTTTCCTGTCCTCCCTGAGCCTTTTCTAGATCATCTATTAAATATTCTCACCGAGTGTTTTTTGTCTTATTTTAGTCATCTTCTCTCTGTGTGTTCTTCTTAACTGTTTGCTGAACATCTACAGATGTTCTGGGTGCTTTGCCTTGTCTTGTCTTTCCTGTAGGCTTCAGGCCAGAAGGTTCAATTCAGACAGCATATAGGTTGCATGGTCTTACATTGTCAGCTGCGGATGGCATTTCGTGTTATTTTTGCGATTGGGCAGGAGACAGTCTGCCCAGATGTGTCCGTGTTGTCAGCATTTTTGTCCAGCCGGCAAAGCTAATCTTCCTGGCTTTGTGCTCATTGTGGGGATGTAGCCTGGCGTTTGCTGATTGTTCTCCGAAGCCACCATCCCATGAAATTGCTTTGGGTCTGTGCTCTGAATTGACTCTTAATTGGCAAATCCCACAGTGAGATCCCTTGCCTGTAATTATAGCTGCCCCAAACATTTCCTTTGTTGGGATCGTTGGAGTCAACTCAGCAGAATCGCTGCCCTCTTCAGCCGATGGCTCCACCCCAGGACCTTCTGACCTCAGGGAGGTCACATTTCCTGCCCATCATCTGAGATTCAGCTTTGATCATCAAGGGATAAAGAAGGGAAGGCTGACTTGGTGGACTCATGGGGTTCAATCAGGAACATGATTACCGTTTGATTACAGTATCAGCTTTTCACTTGAAAACCCAGCCTGAAATTTTATTTCATGATAGCTGTGATAAATGTCTATGGAGATTCTCCATTCTCCAGGTCATGGTTGTCCCAAAGGTGATTTTTCTGGAGGCAACTGGACTTTCTAAAAAAAAAAAAAAAACACCTTTGGGATAGCTATGATAGCAAAAAAAAAAAAAAAGCTATCATTCATTGCCCATACTTTGGGGACAAATTTGCTTCATTCATAGACTCTCAGAGACCTATTCTAACAAAGAAGCTACCCTTCCAAGTTCTTGACTGAAAGAGGATGATTTATTGTCATCTGGAGCTCAGGTCAGCAGATCTGGCCCAAAGCTAATGTTTTGCTTCTTTTTGTAAATCTACAGATCTCCCTCTCGATGGAGACAGCTTCTTAAATACATACATTGTTATACTCTGTTTTAGACAGAGTATAAAGTTGTGAGATGCAGCAGAAATGTAGCATTTCTCCCTTTAGACATGATAAGTATGTACTCCTGTCATTTCTTGTGGCTTTGCTGTGGAATTCAATGCGTTTGTGTTCCTTTCAGTAGGAAGACAGTTTCAGAGATGTTGCCCATTAGTTGGTAATGATGTTGAAGAGGCTTTCACCACGAATGCCTACTCAGAAGACTTCCACTAGACTATTGAAGGGTTCTGCTAGGACAAGACATGGTCAGACTCCTGGTGGTTAGGGACTATATCTTTAATAGAATAACAGAGTGGGAAGGGACCTTGGAGATCTTCTGGTCCAGGGGTGGGGAACCCCTTGGCTCTTTCATGACTCATGGACTTCAACTCCCAGAATTCCTGAGCCCCACCCATGCTGGATCAGGAATTCTGGGAGTTGAAGTCCACGAGTCATGAAAGAGCCAAGGTTCCCCACCCCTGTTCTAGTCCAACCATCTGCTCAGGCAGGAAACGCTAGACCATTCCAGGCAAGAGGCGGTCCAATCTCTTCTTGAAAACCTCTCGTGATGGAGCACCCACAACTTCTGGAGGCAACCTGGTTAATTGTTCTGACAGGAAACTCTCAAGAAATCTAACAATTTGAATAATTAGGGAATAATTAGGTCCATAGCTCTTTGTTTATTGTATTTCTCTTTTGTGGGAAGTTTTGGAGTTTGTATTAAGCAAATTTAAGTTACTTTAGTGTCTATCTTCCCTCGAAATGAGAGAAAACTGACATTTGCTTTTCAACAATAATTGATAGAGGGACTTGTTGGAGTGTAAAAACAGGACTTGTGAGCCTACACAGCTTTTACTACCCTTCCTGGTATGGGCAAGGCAATTATACAACCTGTCCCCTCAACTTTCATTTCCTTGTTGTCTGCACCAGTTCAGCACCAGCAATGCAACGGGGCCTCCTCTTGGAGGTGTTGACTTGTCTTTTTTCCTCTGACCAGTCCTCTGCTTGAGTGAATTTACTCTTCACCCATTTGTCTGTATTAACACTAAAAAGAAAAAAAAAGTCAGCATGTTTTCTGTGATTTTGGCTTTGCAGCCACCTCAAAGGTGTTTTTCCAAAGGCAACAGGACTTCCTTGGGTTTTGTCTTTGAAAATGTTTTGCTTCAGTCAGAACAGAAGAGAGAGAGAAGTTCCCTGAAGATGGGCTCCAGCACAAGACCAAGAACTTGGAAGACAAAATCCTTCCAGACTGGATCTTGCAGAACTGAAGAAGCTTCTTGGATGAGAAGCAAAACATTTTCAAAGGAAAAAACCCAAGAAATCCCAGTTGCCTTTTGGAAAAGCATATGTGAGACAACTGTGAGTTGGATGATTGAGAATCTCCACAGACATTTGGCTTTTCAAGTGACTGGTGGTGCATTCCCTCAACCTGTTCTTCTCATCTCCATCCTATGCTTAATTGTGCACATGGAGAAGTCATTTTGCCTGAGGATGGGCACCATGTGGTCCTCTAAACCCCCATAAACCTTCAGTTTTGATTATGCTGCTTAGGAAAGCTGCTGAAAGCTGCACTTCAGTTGAGTTGAGAGGGCCATCCCTGATAGGAAGCTGGTGGAGATAAGACCCACTGCCTCAATAGCTGAAGACCCACAGCCTTTCTCACCGACGTCTCTCATTCTGCTTTGCATTTGCAGTTGCGCCTTACTGGACCCATCGTGACAGGATGGAAAAGAAGCTTTTGGCAGTACCAGCTGCCAACACTGTCCGTTTCCGCTGCCCGTCGGCTGGCAAGCCGCTTCCTTCCATCTACTGGCTGAAAAACGGCAAAGAATTCAAAGGGGAACATCGTATTGGAGGCATTAAAGTAGGTCCTCATTTGTGGGTGGCATTTGGGGGCCACCCAACTTGCTTACTCAGACCCAGAGCCGGCCTTTGTTTTTCTCTGACGGAGTAGCGGCCTTTTGGGATAAATAAGTACAGCCCGCCCTCTTTTTGCTTATTGAAACTCAAGAGGCTGCTTTGAGGTCTGAAATGCACCAGATGCTCTAGAAACTTGTAAATTAGACCCAGAGGTTACACTAGTAATAAGTGTTGATATAAGAAAGAACATAATGTATTTAATGAGCATCTGTGTGGATAGATGATAAATATAGGATAGATGATTGATAGATAGAAAGACATAA
>JAEANM010007934.1:0-17361 GCA_017656035.1 Myanophis thanlyinensis | reverse complement strand
GGTGAAGACAAACAACAAACTTTTATGGTTCAGTAAGTGTAGCTCAGACATGGGCAAACTATGGCCCGCGGGCCACAGCCAATTTATATTAGTTCACACAAACATACCAGTCTCCTATTCTGGCCCGGCCCCTCTGTCAAATTTTAGAAACCATTATGGCCCGCGAGTCAAAAAGTTTGCCCACCTCTGGTTTAAACTCATCTATAGTATAGGCCAGCCAGCATACCTAAAAATGGTAATTCTAATTACAGTTAGTTCTTTATTCTTTATCACTGTTTTGATACTTTATTTGAATTTATGCACATACTTCATTTGACTCTCTATTTTTTAATGTATTTTACTTGTTTGTATGTATTTTATGTGGTCTATGACAATAAATAAATGCAAACAACAGATCTTTTCCAAATCACATAGCCAACTACATTTACATGGGGTGTTGCTATTAACACTTCAATGGTACAAATATCAATCGATCCTTACTTTTCCTTTCCCTCTTATTTTGGATATGCACCAAAACAATTTTTTGAACTGTAGCTATTGAAACTATCTATCTTGCTATTACTATATCTTATTATCTATTAGAGGTTTATAAAAAAACAAGATCTGATTCAAGGCTTAAGGAGTATAAGAAATAAATCAGCACTGGCTGACAAAAGATTAAACCTAGCTGAGAACAGCTGGATGGCTCTCTTGACTAAATATTTACAAAAGACATGATTATATCACTGGATGACACTGTGCGAATATAACAATTTATCAATCACCCTGTTTAACTCCAGTCCCGGCAGGAGGGAACAAGCACTCTTGCTTAACAATAAATATCTACTGTATACTAATTAACTTGACTTATTTTTCCCACCTGGAACAAAAAGGAATCAGTATTGTATGCAGATGTGCCTTAGAACACATGACTTGTAGAGAAAAGGCCAAAAGTGCTTCCCATTAAGCTAATATCAGCTAAATGTGAACTGATCTGGTTTGATGTTAGCAAGAGTCATGATGGCGCAGTGTTTAGTATTGCAGGCTGCCCCTGCCCATAGCCAGGAGTTTAATCCTGACTGGCTCAAGATTGACTCAGTCTTCCATCCTTCTGAGGTCGGTAAAACAAAGAGCCAATGTGCTGCATCTGTAAACTGCTTAGAGAGTACCATAAACCATTATGGAGCAGTATATAAGTCTAAGTGCTATTGCTATTTTCATTTTGCTTATCCTTCTTCTCTGGGCAAACATGCAGTGGGAATCATATACAGGTCTATTCAGAAATCAGCTCCTCAAGTTTAATAGTTCATTTCAGATGTTTTGAAAATGGTAGTTGGAGTTTCCACAACAAAGTTCCTATGTCAGCTAATGAGATTTAGTCATTAAAATGTTAGATTACAATGACAGAGATGCAGGCTTAAATTGCTCTTCAGCCACAGAGCTCACTGAATGACCAGGCACCAATTTCTTTTTGATTCTCTTTGAGAGTCAACTTACTGCATAGAATTATAAAATTGGGAGGGGGGAATTTGTGCCATAAACTCCCACAAATAAGGTTATAAATGTAATAATTAAAAAATGAATAATGCATGTTCATGTTATAGAGACATGGTATAGGCCCACACAAATAGAAATAAATAGAAAGTAAAGACCACTCTTAGATATACAAAATTATTTCATCTTGCCTACCAGCTCATCCCCAATGGTAGGTTATAGGATCTTCAATGCTCCTGGTCTCTGGCTGATGCTACTAAATGGGTAATAAATTCATTGTCTGTTTTGTGTCCATATGTGCACAGAAGCATTAGTTACATAATGTTTGCCTGCTGCTGTGGGAAAATACTTTAATCTTATTGGCTGCTGGCTGATAGTTCCCTATAAAAGGGGCTGTTGGCCAGAAGCTCCTTGTTAGATGCTAGTAGATGTGAATAAAAGATTTTACACTGAATCAGACCTGTACCTCTGCTTCTTTGGATCTAGCACTGGTGACAAAAATTGGATCCAGAAAAGCACACAGACCTACAACAATCTAATCTAGAGTCACCGCCTGAAAGGAAATCCATGTGAATCAAAATGTTGGTGCCAGCATGTTCATGCCAATCAACGCAAAGAACGAGACATGGGGCACATTCATCATCCAATTCAACTGTTTCCTAAGGGTGAACAAGCTCTGTGACATCTCAGATGACGCAAAGCAAGTGCTGTTCCTGAATCATTGCGGATTTCAAATATTTGCGATGGCAATGGCCCTAGTAGCACCCGAGAACGTGGACAAAGTCCCATGGAGTACCCTGATGGCCAAATTGAAGGGATATTATGCCCCTCAACCCTCTGAACTGGCCCACCGCTATGCATTCTACCAATGAAACCAAGCTGATGGGGAGACAGTAGGCGAATTTATTGCCAAACTTGACCTGGCTCAAGCCTATTAGCAACCAGTCAACAGGAAACATCTGAAGCCCAAACCATCATGACCCATTACAGGGCTTTTAGATGCAAGCACCTTCAGTTTGGCGTCAGTGTGGCACCGGAGTTGTTGCAGAGTCTAATGGAACATCTATTGCAGGGGCTCCTGGGGGTTACCCCCTACTTTGATGATGTCCTGATCACCATGAGGGACCAAGACGAACTGACCAAATGATTACAGACTATCCTACAAAGATTCCAGGAAGCCAAACTAAAGATGAAGAAGGACAAATGAAAAATAGCCGTCCCCGAGGTCAAATTCCTGGGCTACAAAATAAACACCAAAGGCATCCACCACACCATCAAAAAAGTCAAAGCAATACACCAAGCACCTCCCCCCAACAAGCAAGTCAGAACTAGAAGCTTTCCTGGGACTCCTAAACTTCTATAGCATTTTTTTAAAATAAAAAGCTACAGTTGCAGAACCCCTACGCTGTCTATTGGACAAACAAGCCATGTGGAATGAGGGCCAGATGAAGAGGAAGCATTCCAAAAAGTAAAAAGGCTGATCTCCTTGAAAAGCCTAATAATACAATTCAACACAAAAACTACCAGTAAACCTAACCTGCGATGCTTTCCCCTTTGGAGTGGGAGCAGTCCTAAGTCATCAGCTCCCAAATAGCTGAGAAGCACCAATTGCACACTCTCAGTCGCAGAAAGGAATTACAGCCAATTAGACAAGGAAGCCCTGGCTGCCATAGCTGGTGTGAAAAGATTCCATGAATAACTATATGGCCAGACCTTTTAACTCACCACACATCATAAACACTGCTAGGAAACATTGTGGGAAACAAACCAATGCTGCAAGTGTTGTCACCCAGAATGAGAAGATGGACTGAATTCTTGGCAGCTTACAATTACACACTTGTACACAGACCTGGAGTCAAGACAGCCCAGACAGATGCCTTGAGCTTTTGCCCCCTGAGGACCAGAGTGGAAGACCCAGCACCAGCAACATAAGTACTGATGATAGAAGAGCTACTGGACAGCTCCATAGCAGCTGCAGACATTGCCAGAGAAACCCGAGCAGATTGAATGCTATCAATGATCCTGCGTTGCGTCTGGACAGGCTGGCCAGCAAGATAGCCAAGAGTGGAATTTAAAAAATTCTACTCGCACCAACATGAACTGTGTACACAAAGGGGCTGCCTTCTATGAGGGAACTGAGTTGTACTTCCTTCCACCCTCCAACAAAAATTACTGCACACACTCCATGAGGGACACTCGGGGTGGTCCAGATGAAAGCTCTAGCTTGAAGCTACATTTAGTGGCCAGAACTCAACAACGACATAGAGCAATGGTAAAGAAATGCCAATCATGTTAGCTGTCAAGATCAGCACCAGCAGCTGCAAACCCAACACAGTGGACAAGCCCAAAAGGCCATGGTTCCAAATCCATATAGACTTTGCCAGATCAATACAGGGACACGTGATATTAATAATAGTCCTCTAAATGGCTGGAAGTCACCAAAATGAAGTCAATCAACACAGAAGCTGTCATCAACACCCTAGACAAGCTAGTCAGCACACATGACCTACCAGATGTCCTGGTCTCCAACAACAGTCCCCAGTTCACAGCCATCAGGCTCGAGAAGTACCTAGCAAGTAAGGGGATCTGCCATGCATTCACTGTGCCATTTCACCCAGTAGGGAATGGTTTCTCAGAAAGAGTGGTGAGAACAATCAAGGAAGCCTTAGGGAGACTAGGACAAGGGGACCTACAAAAAAAATCAACCGTTTCCTCCTCACACAGCATGTCAACTTACATGCAGCAACCAATTACAGCCCAGCTGAACTATTAATGTGCCAAAAACTAAGAATTGGACTCGACAGGTTGTACCCCGACCCTGAAGACAGACAATCATTGAAAACACAAGGAGCCCAAGAGAATTCAAAGAGGGGGAGGCAGTATTCACCCAAAATTACATGGAGAAAACAATCTGGGTCCCAGGACTTATCACCAAAAACAGGACCCAGATTGTACATAGTATAAGTCGAAGGGGGGAAGGAATGGAGGAGGCACATAGACCAATTGAGATCCAGGTTGCCACCAGACAATAAAACTGAAAGAGAAAAAGAAATGCAAGCTGAGGGGTGTTCCAGCCTCAGGGGCAACCACACAGAAATACCAGAGAAAGACAAAAATGATAGAACAACCATGCTCCTACCTGGGGCCCGGACTCAGACCAGAGATGCCACTCCCACCGTAGAGGCCCAACAGCCGCTGGAAGACTGAAGAATGGAGACAGCTCCTGAGACAACCACCCATAACAAAGATGCAGAAGAAATTCCGGGGGTCTTGCGCGGATCTGGCAGGGCGCAGTGGTGCCCAGCCTATCTCAGCGAATACACCTGCTGCAGAGACACCCACCTGGGGAGTTGGCACCAGCTGGGTAGGGAGGGGTGTTGTGTCTGTGCATGCATAGAAGCATTGTGTTATGTAATGCTTGCCTGCTGCCATGGGAAAATACTTTAATCTGATTGGTTGCTGACAGTTCCCTATAAAAGGGGCTGCTGGCCAGCAACACCTTGTTAGATGCTAGTAGACTAAAGGATTTTACATTGAATCAAGTCTGTGCCTCTGCTTCTTTGGATCTAACATTCTCACTTTCTTTTTCATAAGCACAAATGGATTTCCATACATTAATACACAATGGTGCCATTTTGTTTTTCATATTTTTCACCCACAGGAATTTGTGGCTTGATCAAAAAGTAAGAGGTTGTCATCTCGCATTCCATGTAGACAAAAGTGATTATGTGGATGGCAGCACATTTCTTCCAGGGATGCTGCATCCTATACAGTTTTTTTCTCTAACCTCTTTGTTCCACCTCCAAGCATCTGACGCTTGAGGAAACTACTCATTGTAGCTAATGAGAGGACTGGCACTTTCCATATTCTCAGACACGGGTCTCTTAACACCCTGTATCAGCTTGTCTTCTCCAATGCTGGAAAGTTTGGCTTTCATTGTCCTGGGGAAAATTCCTATTTGAGAGGCAGAAAAATCTTCACTACTAAAAGTTTATTTAGTTTGCTTATTAAAAGTAGAATTCACTCTAGGCTTCCTGTGTATAGATCTATAATTGTACTTAGGCTTTTGAATCTCATCAGCAACCAAAGGGTACATTTCACCTTCTTTGGAAAGTTTTAGAATCACTGTGCATGCAACAAGAAAAGTCCCAAATTTGGACATCTTTCTACAGGCCCTTGATGGCTGAGACAATCCCAGCAAGTGTTCTCTTCAGAAAAAAAAAGAGGGGAGGAGAACTTACAATAAATGTAGCTTCATTTGAAGTTAATAACCTTCTACAAAGGCTTTTGGTAAAACATAGACATCTTAACATTTCTTCTTTCATTTCAAACGTTTCCCCCACACATACCCCACCTGCCTCTCTCTTTTCCCTCAAATAGTAAAAAAAATCTGAGGAAACCTGAGCCTTCAGAAGTACTTTGCTTTGAGAGGATGACATCAGCACGTCATGAGCTTACCACTGGTAAGCGGGCACCCTGAGGAGGTAAAATGAGAGCCCTTAATCTTCTTTGGATCACTCTGTTTTTCCTGCAACACACATCTTTTAAAATATGCAAAGTAAAGGGGATATTTTTGTCACCTTCATTTTCTCCTGCCTTTATCTCCTCCTCCTCCCACTGTGATAAAAAGAAAGTGCATGTGCCTTTACCTTGGGACAATATGAAAGCACCTATGTCTGCTTTTTTTCCATCTCTATTTTGCTGGGTCTCTCCCTGCTTTGCCTGATAGAAATGGAATATCTCACTGTACAGTTCTACAGGAGTCTACCCAGAAGTCCCACAGAGTTCAGTGGTATGGGATGTATGTATAGGATGGTGGCTGAAAAAAAGTCAAAGGAGATGTTAATGTTTTCTTTTCCTTGAGCCTAAGAGTTATATGATGGATTTCAGGATCTTAATAAAATAGCCTATCTCTATCCAAAAATTAGGCACTTCCATGAAGGTTGCATCCTGCTTTTTATACAATGGCTGTGCAAAAATACTTAACATAAATAAAAGAATTGTTTCTGAAAAGGGGAAAAAATCATGCCAGATTCATGCCAAATTATGAACATAGCTCCTGTCTATAACAACTTAAAGCAGCCACATCTTTTCTAACTGCCTTCTGAGGGCTACTCTTGCATGGTCTCCAAGCACTTTTTGTAGATCAATTCTAAAATGCTGCACAGTCCGACTTCAGGGCTTTCAGGTAGCTGGAAAATGGCTGCCATCAGTCAGCTGCAGAAGGCTCATAGACATATGGCAAGAGTCAAACTTCTCAGCCTTGGCTTTCTGTTCTTCTCAGCTTCTTCCTGATTTTGGTGGGAACACTGAGAGGCACTAATCTCTCCCAAAAAAAATTTAAAAAAGCTAAATTTATTTCAGCTTTATTTGTTGACAGTGATCTAGAGAACTAATTGCTCACTATGATGGAACTCATATAAGTCGATTCTATTTCATATTAGATGTGTTAACTGTACAAAAGTGCTGATCATTATAGGTAGGCAACATGATGTTACTTCACCCCTGCTCATATATATTCACCAAGCCATCTGCCTTCCCGTAACATATTATTAAGACTTGTTCACAAAATTAAATGAGAAGGAGGTATCCTGGAAAGCAAAACATCAGCCTTTAGGCTCATCTTGAATTACAAGAATACTTCTGAGCTCTGCACAGACTTCTGCAAGTGTTCTTAAACAAATTAAAATGACATTCCTTTTGTGACAGAACCAAACTTGCTCTCATTACTTCAAAAGGTGTTATCAACCCTTGACGTAAATGATGACCTATTTCAGATGTCCTTGCCTCTCACTAACATCTAACAGGCTGACATGCAGAAAGGTTTGTACAGGCATAGCTGTACAATCTCTGGGGACCTTTTCCCCTTTAGTGCTGCCTTAACCATGTAATCGGTGTGCATGTTACAGAGCAGTATCTCTGTAACAAAGCAGCCTATATTCATCCTAATGTGGCAATTATATCCTTGAATCTTCTCTTGCTCCTGGCTGTGTCTGGCTTAAAAGCTTCTAAAAATACTTAACATAAATAAAAGCATTGTTTCTGAAAAGAAAAGGTGGAAAAAATCCACCCTCGCATACAAAGGTAGATGCTTATAGGAAGGAAACTTACAGACTAGCATTTTACTTTCTATTTGATGGCTTCCACATGAAGGTTGTTTTTTTTTTTATTTCTGTGGTATGATGGATTATTCCATCATGAGGCCTCCTATTCACTCTATAATGTGAGGCATCTTGGCATCAGCACTACAGTCCATAGTACGATATAAAGAACAAAACATCCGTAAATATATACACTTAAGAAGCATTTGATTATGCTCCACAGTAAGTATAGACATACCCACTGAGAGCAAAACCACAGAGTGCAAGAAAAGGCTTCAGCTTCACAATACCATTAAGGAGCATAAACGCATCGAGGAAATCCCTCATGATCCAAGAGGGAATAGAAGTAGATTTGCAAACAGCAGGAACAAGCTGCAATAATTTCACTTCAAGCTGTAGTTATAGAAAGACCCTTTTGCTATCAGTTCATAAATCAAAGCAAATTAAATCAGACTATCCTTTTATTTCCCAAGCTCCCCCTCGTTCAACACATCCTAACATAGCCAAGTAAAGTCAGAGAAGTGTTTATGAATATGATAGGCAGAAGCAAGCAGAGCTCTGTTAAAACAGCAAAGCAACACTAAAGCAGCTATATCCATGGTCTATAAAAGTAGGTAGGTAATCTATCACCCAAACTCGGGATGATTATCTGGACCCACTGCAGGTGGGATTCAGGTCGAGGTATAGCATAGAGCAGTGGTGTCAAACTCGATTTCATTGAGTTATGTTTGACCTATGTTTGGGACTGGGGGCGTGGCTGGAATGGGCATTGCCAGCTCGACATCACTCATTGAAGCTCCGTTTTCAGCCATCACAGCCTCCTGCAGCCCTCTGCCAGCAAAAATGAAGATTGTGGAGGCCATGTGCAGTCTGTCCGGGCTCTGTTTTTGCAGAGGCACCACAGACCTGTCCTTCACTGTTTCCAGAGCAGCCCTATGGCCCAGATCTAAGCACCCCATGGGCCGCATTCAGCCCAAGGGCCCTGAGTTTGTCACCTCTGACATAGAGACATTACTCCAATTGTAGATGACTAGGATGGGAGAAATTAGGATAGGGTAGTGTATCTATCCTTGCCTTCCTTGATATCAGCAGCTTTCAGTACTATTGATTATTATATTCTTCTGGACAGGCCAAAGGGAGTAGGAGGCAATATGGCTCTCCTCCTTCTTCTGAAGCCAGTTCCAGTTTGTGTTGGTATATGAAGAGATGTCCAGTCCTAGGCCATTGCTTTGTGTGGTGCCACAGATTTCAACTTTCTCCCTGCTCCTATTGAATGTTTACATAAAACTATTAAATATGTTATCCTTTAACACAATGATATGTATCATCAGTATACTGATGGTGCATCTCTGGACTAAGCCCATCTAGGAGCTACTATCAAAGGTTGTTGTTGTTTTCCAAAACCTGGAGGCTGTGCAAGTCTGCATGGGGAAGAAATGGCTGTACTCAAATATTCATTTTCCCCATTGTAGGTTCATTTTGATCCATTTCCTTAACAGTGTGGAATTTGGCAAAAAGAAATAAAACTTCAATGGCAATACTGTTCTGAGTTGACAGGATAGGAAAATGGCTCTTATGCAGTATATCTTGTGTGTGAGAGAGTGGGGGGAGGGAGGGAAAGAGGGAGGGAGAGAGGGTGGGGGAAGATGTTTCCCACCATTGCTCATTACATTACAAGTTCCATGCTGGCCATTTCATGTTCTGTTTGGCAGAAGAGTCTTATTCTTACCAGCTCTACCACCACCCTACATAAAAACAAAATCAATGTGGTATCTACTGCAATTCAGCTCAATTATCTACATCTCTGCTCTCTGGCGGGGAGTCTGGCAAAGGCAGGAAGCTCTTACAATGGCTGTGTTAAGCTAATGTAGAATGAATTCTGCCATTGACCCTAACTCAGATATATGTATTTACAAAGAGGAGCTGCAATAGGCATCATTATAATCCGACAGACAGGCAATGGATTTCAACATTAAAAGCTCCTGGAACTTTGAAGAAATCAACAGTCAGGTTTCAATTTCAATAAAGATCTCATTGGCTCAACCTAGCAGAGATCACTCCATTATAGAGAGAGAAAAATTGATTTTTTTTAAATAAACGTACAATACATTTTCAGTCCTATTCATTTTTATTATCCTCTTATACACAGGAAAAAAAAACGCATAGTAGTTATGGGAAAGAATAACCAGAACTAATTTTGGGGGAGGGGAGATGATACGCCAATATACTCAAATTGAAGTTCACAGTTGTCATTTAGGATGAAAGTATGAAAATGGGGAGCAGAAAATTGAGGTAGTCATAGCACTTATTATTTTCTTCATGCAGCATGGCAACAAAACATGTCCTTCTCTAATACAAAACATACTCAAACATGGAACTGGTACAAATTTTAAAAAGCTATATACTTATAAATTGGAAATGAAAAAGAAGCCAAATGTATTGCTTCATTCGTCCTATATTAAAATTATTAGAAACGCAGAAAATGATTCAATCCCTCAGCATTTTCAGTATTTTATATTTGTCAAATTTTAAGGCGAGAACTGAAATTTGTGTTGCTGATTGAGTTCAGGGAAGCATTCAATATTAACATGTCTGCTGGTACAACATACTTGCATGAGGAACCCTTAAATGGATTCACTTAGGAGTAAATTATCCTCATTCATGCCTAAATATGAAGATAGCTCCAAATCAGTGATCCACAGACCACAGCTTTTCATTTTCATGTGTTGCATTTACAGGTATTAAATGCATTCACTCAGATGTCGAAATTGTCAACATAAGGGGAGGGAACATGAAATAATATTTTTCTCTTGAATGCTTATTGTTGTTGGGACAATGAAAAGTAATTTGAAACAGCAAACTAATGCAGTCAATGAATTTAGACAAATTTTTAAGCAAAGAAGTTTCCTCTTAGGCAAATTGATGGCCAGTATCAAATTAAGGGGCTCAACAGAATGTGCGCTTGTGAGCATAGGTAAAGGTCCTTTTAATAATGAAATCAAGTACTGAAAGACAGCATAAAAGCAACATAACAGATCCACTGATAAATAAGGTAAAAATTTTCACATTCTCAGTTGCAGCTATGCAGAAATGAAAAAGAATCTTAAGAGAAAAAGAAGAAAAAAGAGAATTCTACAAAACAACCACGGAATGAAAAAAAGAAAGCAGAAAATTAGAAGAAAGGAGATAAAAATATGATATTCTGCTGAGTTGTTATTACTTGAAACCATGCCTGTGACAAGGGAGCAAAAGAGGCAAGGTCCAAAGTAGCACACAACTTTTTTTAAAATAACGAAAAATTATGCATAATCATTACACAAACGGCATAAAGGATATCATTTGCTTCAAATTGCATTATTTGTAGGGTGGCATTATTATGCTATTGATACATTTTACCCACTTTGAGTAAGGACATCTTCATGCATGAATTTCCTCAGAAAGCCCTTGAACCAAGGTCTATTGTGTTAAGATCCACTAAACTGAGGTTTCACTGTGGATATTAAGTAACATGGGAGCCAAGACAGACATTGGTGGGATCCTCAAGGCAACTCTCAGCAGGCTGAACAGATGCCTGCTAGTATATTCTAGCAAATTGTTTACAATGAAGCTCAGTCAGTATTAGGGTCCCAGGACCTACAGTGTGGTGCTATGTCATCTGGCCAGTAGCCTTTAAGATCTCATTGGCTAAATTTCTACTTCTACAGCACAGTCTTTGGGGTGGCACCCATTCTGTCTCCGATTGGACTGATGCCACATCATTCAAGCTGCCTCCTCTCATGTTTTGTTACCCCCATCTGTTGCTCATACTAATGGGCATTATATGCTGCAATACAGAGCAGACGGTATGTTGGAACCATTGTTAACACACACCCAGGAGACTGTTATTTATTTGTCAGCTCACTGATAGGATAAAAAATCAGGTACAAGACAATATTTACCTTCAGAAGCAGATCAATTTATTTTGCTTTTTCCTATAGCACCTAATGACTGAATAAGTATACCAGGAGCAAGAATGAAATAATTCCATTCATTTTCAACTGCAGTCACATGAGTTTGATCGAGTGCTCTATAAATAAAAAAAAAACAAGATATAAATTGTGTATATTAACTGGACATAAATTTTGGAGTGCCTTATTCTGAACTAGATCACTTGCAGAAGAAGCTGGAGTATAACTAAAGAAACAGAAACAAGATAATTTTTTTTATTCAGAGGATAAAATAACCTTAATCTTCAGTAACTGACTGTACCAGTAATATCCAAAGTCCTGTAACTTTAATTATTATTAGTGAAATTGAAGGATGCATTTTCTCACAAAATGATTTATTTAGTGGTACATATGGTGAGTTAAAACTATCTAATTATCTAAAGACAAATAGTAAGGCAACTTCCCTGCAAACCCTGCTCACCTTTCTTGTTTCTTTAGTCACACATCCAAATAAAGTGCTAGCAAAAGTAATCTAACATTTTATTATCTAAGAAAACCAACTGTATTTTTGTAAATAAAGAAAATGTTAGGGCTTGGTGTTTTGTTTTGAAGCAAAGTATCTCTCCAGTATCTTTAATTAATATAATGAAAATTGGGGTAAGGAATTTGCTGGACAGCCAATGAAGAATTCATAAATGCATTGGTGCTTATTAGCACCACATTTCCTACCGCCAATTAAGCTAAAATTACGAGTTGCACCTAAAGTATTCTGGGAATTAAAGTGTCCTTTCAAAATTCTTTGATGACAAGCTATGATAACTAGGCCATTTAACATGGCAATGTTGTTACATGGCCTTTGAAAAGCATGAACTCATTTATTTATTCATCTAATTTTTATCCTGCTGTGATTTATCAGTCTCTTGGTGCTGCACAACAAGGCAATATACTTGATTCATCCACAGTATAGTAATTAAAACTACTATAATAATGATAAATTCAATACAGAAATAAGTTCAGCAACAGAGTTTTTTATAACAACCAGCAAAACTAGTTTGCATTATATGGTTTGTGAATAGTTTAATTGCTAGATTAAACCATCCAACTCTCCTTCTGCTTTCCAAACATAGCTAGATCAAATTGTTAGGTTTTTCTATATTTGTGATTATAATTATCCACTAAAATTAGCCAGGAATTTAAAGTTGCCAATTCTATTTAATTCTTTCATCTGTCCAGGTATTATTCTTAATGGACAAAATCCATTCCACCAATGTCATTGTGCCAAACAGAAACATAGAAAATTGGATTGGAAAGCCAACATACATTTCTGTAATGTCCATATTTTCAAAATGGGCCGTCTGGATTTTTTGCTCATTGTATTTTTTATCTGTACAATATTCAATTTCACTGCACACATGTTGTGCATTGACAATAAAAGATTGAATTGAATTGTATTTCTTGCCACATTTCAGCTCCTGAAACAATTCTTGCTTACTTTCTGATTTGGCAATTTGCCCTTTTACATATTTTACAAACTGAAGAAAGTACTTTTGACTCTGCCCATCTTATCTTGCAGGGTTCATGAGAATGATGACATCCATTAAAATACCACTCCTTCTCCATCATTCCCTTAAGAAAACAATATGGGCAAACTGGACATTTTTCTAGAGCTGAATTGTCTGTGATTGAATAACACCTTGCCCTTGAACAAATGCATCTCTTCTTTCAACCAACTTTTCTTTCTGGTCTCTCTGTTTCATGACAACATTGATCTTGTGGGTATTTTGTTTCTCTACCATTTTTATTGTGTTGCGAAGAAAGAGAATTGACAATGAGGAAACCAGGAGTAGCTTTTTCTGGAAGGGCAATCAAAAAACACAATAAGTCTTATGACAAGAGATACAATTTGAAAGTGGGAAAGGGAGTTAACACCTTGTCCGGCAGCATCAGAAAACTCTAACAAGTGATATTTGTGTAGAGATGTTCATATTTAAACCTTCAAATTCACATCATTCCTTCAAATGTGTGATTGAAAGGATTCTGCATCAGTTGGTAGGCTGTTTGCAGTAGTCTGCACTGTGGATGAAAAGCCTAGTTCAACTCAAAAGGTTCAATGAATGCTTCATTCAGTTTGCAGAACTGAAACTCTATGAGTTCTTTCTTGCTCATATTTTACCCTCAAAATTAGTATTTGTGTCCTCTGCTCATAATTCAATTTTTCCTTCTTACATGTTGTCCTTACCAAAGACCTGGCATATTTCCCCATGCAGGATGATCGACATTTTGCCTAACACGGAGGAAAAAAATCCTTTTTCCCTTCACTCCCACACAATACTTAAAGTAATATATCATTATGAATATCAACTTAGTATCTTTTTTAAAAAAATAGTTTTGTGAAAGTTTACACATACAAAGATAAGAAACTAATACAAACTGAACAGAAGGCTTGTAAGTGATTCCTCCTCTGATGACAGATGAAGATTTTTCTTTATTCTTCAGAACAATTGAAAATATGTTTATTCAAATTACAATTACTGAGTAATTGTACAATTGCACTGGCTTTTTATTTATTCCTCATTTTATTAGGATTTATTGTTTTGTTTTTTTAAGTAAATCCTCAAAAACAAAACTTGAGACAAAGTAGTCCTATTGTTACCTCACTCTGTTATTTACAAGTTCTGATTATTCTCTAAGAGGAAAAAATAATGCAAGTGCCACCATCTGTGTTTGTTTTCTCCATGTTCCTATTAAAATGTTCTCAGCATACAGAACGGTGCAACTCCTAAATGGCAATCTTTAAAAGGCCACTAGCACACTATTCGTCGGGGCAACACCATGCCATGTGACATGTTGTCAAACTGTGCAACGCTCAGGCTGCCAAATTGTTTTGCTGTATCTTGAGATTCTTGAACTATAGAAAACAAGTTGGAAGGGGAGTGCAAAAGCTACCGAGTTCTTTTCCTCTGAAAAAGAATCCAATCCCTCACCCAGCCTTTTATGTTGTGACAAAAGCAACTAATATGTTTCATTGTTATCTGTTCTTTGGCTCCACACTCCAATGGAAGATGCTTTAGAGCAATTAGCAACTTCCCAACACTGTTTTAAAGGGCAAGCGCTTTGTAGTCTTTTACCAACAGTGATTCTTTAATTGGCTTGGAACATCTGCATAGAAAATGCAGAATTCACTCCTATTAATAGGGAAGGGCATACATACGTTTCTAGATATAGAACAGGGCTGATTCAAGGCTGAAGCAACCTGAGCGTTCTTAATTTATCAAGCAAATCTTTTTTTTTCAGAAATGGTTTTTAATCTATATTCAGTAAACATACTATCACTAACAGCAGAGCACTCAAGTAATAGCTTAGCAGATTTAACTAATATCATCCTTTCTATTTGTGAAGCGATACATCCAAGACCATTATTGTCTGTCACATCATTTGAAGCTGTAGTCTAAAACTCTAGTGCTTTGTATGATGAACATTCACATGATAAGCAAGACTGAAATCTGCCAGATCTTATTGTCATAATGCCAGCTTCACCCCTTCCCCAAATTTGTGTAATCACTTAGCAAGATATAAACAGAAGCCTGTACTGAGAACTTCAAGGAATATCTTCAGCTAAATTTTAGTTTACTTCTAGATTGAGTTAGGCTTCAATGGCAGATGCTCTTGAATCAGCAGAATTTAAATTATGTATAATTGTTCCACAGATGTGTTCTAAGCATCACCTAGAATGCATGCCACTCTGGTGCACAAATGAATTTTCCATTAATTCCAGCAATTGTCTACAAATCTGAACCACTTCATAATCCATGTCTTTCTTAACACTTACAGGCCCACTTAGCTTGCATATTTAGCATATTTATCACTAGTGGTGCAGTGATTAAAATGCAATACTGCAGGCTACTTCTGCTGACTGCAGTTCGACAGTTCGATTCTCACCGGCTCAAGGTTAACTCAGCCTTCCATCCTTCTGCAATTAGTAAAACGAGGACCCAGATTGTTGGGGGCAATAGGCTGACTCTGTAAACCACTTAGAGAGGGCTGTAGAGCACTGTGAAATGATATATAAGTCTAAGTGCTATTGCTATCTTGGGATTGATTTCATTGTAACTGAAAAACTAAGGTGTTTTTTTTTAATTTAGGAATAGCAATAGCAATTAGATCTACATAGCACTCCATAGCACTTTACAGCACTCACTAAGTCATTTAAACATGTCAGCATATTGCCCCCAACAATCTGGATTCTCAGAAGGATGGAAGGCTGAATCAACCTTGAGCCCTGTCAGGATCGAACACCTGGCTGTGGAATGTAGAGTTAGCCTGAAATATTGCATTCTAACCACTGTACCTTAAGCACCATGCATTATTGTGGGCAAATGTGCCATTTATCAGGTAGAATGTACACCAGCTATAGGTCAGTTTATTCTAATGGTAAAGTGTTAGGTACTAGGCTAGAAAGCAGAAGATGTGAGTTGAAGTCCTGCTTTAGGCATGAAATCTGACTGGTAACTTTGGGCCAGTCACTCTCTCTCAGTCCACCTCACAGGGTTGTTGTCATGGGGAAAATAGGAGGAGGAAGGTATGTTGGATATGTTTGCTGCCTTGAGTTATTTGTAAAAATAAAAAAGTGGAATATAAATTAAATAAATCAATAAATAAACTCAACAGAGGCAAAAAGTCATAGTAAGTATTTTCTGCAAATCCGATCTATCCGGGTGGGGGGGATCATATCTGTACAATGCAAAATCGGACATAAATTATTTGTTTCCAGGGTTGAACATGGATAACTAAATTGATTTGAAACAATAAAGTTAGACGCTACAGTCTTCACCATAAGCCAGTTTTGAATTGCTTCTGTCTGCACATTTCCTCTACCTCTAATATCTGTATATACAGAACTAACAGAGTAGATAAGGCAAGTCTCAGATTTTGTAATATACAGTATAGTGTTCAGTCTCTCAAAAATTGAAAAATGCATGTATAATACATACTTGCAGCAAAAAGGTCTAGTCCAGAAAGACACCATTATATGATTCTGTAATACAATAGAACAACTTCAGGTGTTAAATGATCACAGTAGGTTAATGTTAACTTTGAAGAAGCAGGATAGAAAGAATATTGATACCTTGGAACTCTGGTGTTGGAGAAGACCTGAAAAACCAGGTTATGATAGATTGTCATGGAGAAAATTTATCTATGTGGTCACTAAGAATAAAAAACAATACTTGATGCTACATAATCAGTCAAAAATCAATCAATATATTATTACAAGAAAGGGATATAAAAGAGAAACAAGAGTACATTAATTCTCATGAATTCATCAACTGGCAAGAAGTACAACTTCACTTTTATTGCAGAAAAAAAAAGCAGGAATATCAATGAATCACAAAAGGAGAATAAACTCCCTCTTCTTCTGAAATATGTAAACTAAAACTCATGATTCTAGCACATACACTGCCCTATCCAAAAGAGACAGCTCACTGAATTTTGCCTTTACTGTAGAGATTAAATCGTAGAAATGAAAATTTTGAAAACCTTCTATCGAAAGGAAAATATATTTCTTTGGGGAGAAAATGATATAAACTGCTTTACATGCTTTAAGTTATTTATTGCAAGAAGAATGCTTTCTTATGCGCTTGCACATTCAACCCAAAGCAAAATGTCTTTTAAATCAGATATGATGTAAATAATGGGCATATCTAGAGGCAATGAGTTTTTCAAATGAGAATTTGAAGAAAAAGCTCTGGTCTCATGAGTCATTATGCTAAGCAATGGAGTATTTGTGTGTGTGTGCCTGTGTGTTTTATAGCACCATTGTCCCAAAATGACAAATCTAAGGAAGAATTTCCTTTTTGATATTG